>JANPXK010000409.1:0-57435 GCA_024704745.1 Rosa lucieae | reverse complement strand
GCTCGGTATCTATAATTGTTGTCGTTTACAACAGGGTATGGATAAGGCATGCTTGCACGTGGTATCTTTGCTAAAATATATTTAACGTGGTTTGTTGCCTGTTATGCTCCAATTATGATGCCACGCATCAAATGCATGCCACACTTGTCCGTTTAACGCATACTATGATCCCACAGCCCTACACATGCATTCACACTTGATTATAAAACTGTCTCAGTTTTGTCTTCTTCTTAAGAGCAATTCATATGATTACTATATATATATATATGTTTATATATGCATCGGGTTCGTGCACCAGTCTTGTCTTGTCAACTTATGGACGCATAGCCATGCAATATTGAGATTAATTATCAATTTACACTATTTGAGCACATGCCCATATGTCCTGCATATGATACTCTCACCTAGTCTCCAGGCTACCTATTTTGCTGCCACTTAAGTCTTAAAGAAACAAATGCTAAACTAGCTTGCTGGCTACCTCCTAGTTTACCCATATTAATTTATATTATTGCACATACTTTTGTGGTTACCCACACCCAGGGCACCGCAATTTTACTTGGTAGATAATTATCTCGTGCACTATGCTCAATCCATTCAACAATATCCTGCATTTGATATCACTAGTTTTCTGTGATATAATACCACGTACCAACCACAAACTAGATCATAGTTCCATGCACTACTTCTTCTGCATCCATGATAATGTTGCAGGTGCCCTGCACATTTATTCAATGACACGGGGTGGGTACATATACATATTAAAACAAACATGCACATTGCCGCTGCACGGCATGCATGTCAAAATGGTTATCTCACTTATGCCATATGATTATTGCATTTGCATATAAATTATGCATTCTCACCATCACCACCATGCTTCAATGGTCATCGCACATAGGGAGAGTTTGTATGTTCCCCGTAAATTCGGCATTCAAATTGACATATATACATGTTATTTGTCATCAACCACCACGTTTACTTATACACTTTGCTTATAATTTTATCAAAGTACACATGCAAATTATTGTTGTTGATTTTACAAATCCACATATTAATCATCTATTTTGTTTCAAGGAAATTCAACTATTTCTATTGAGCATTCAACCTCAACTACTAGTTGACGGGTATTATCGGAGTACTTTATCCGCCACAAGCAATGGACCGTCATGCTCGACAACTCTGCTAACCTCCAAATCGGCATAAGATAAGTCATTATATCTTACATTTTATGCTCTTGCAATTAGAGCTACTACCATGCCAATACCATGCTTTTACTACTTCTAAGCATGCCTACAATATATCACACTTGGTATGCTTTTATATACTTCCATAAACTTTTGAGCATGCCCACAACATTTGGTAGATTTGGCAACACTTTCTAGATCTCACATACTAGATATGCCATGCTTCACATACCGATCTCAAACGATCTCTAAGCAAGTTTACAATAATACATAACGTTATTAGCATCCACATTACAAGTACATGCTATACACATATGCCATGCTTCTATTTTAATTGCAAAATTAAATAAGTATGGGACACTCAAACAAAATTTTATTACTTGCTCTATGTGTTTATCATTTTTCAACCAACCGCCAGGCGGTAAGGCAACGCCTCATAATGACAATGACCGCTACGCGGCATTGCAGTCAAGTTTCTCATCTGAGAAAACAGCTAGGGACTAGTTAACACAGCCCACGGCAGCCATTGATCCGGCAGTTAACCCCGACGCTTGGGTATCTAAGATTGGGCTCGCTACCCAACACCCTCTGCTCCGCGCAGCTCCCCTCATCAAACAATTTTCTGACCATCCGGAGGTCTATAGCCAGGAGTGGGGGACTCCTCGCAGGGCCTAGCAGGGGCCCACCCGAAAGGGCAAAAGCGTTCGCTCCAACCAATTCTAGATGGACAACGCACTCGCACTAATTATGCTTGATATACGGCACAAAGCTACGCTTTGGTATCAACCCGCAAGAACACCCTCCTTGACTGGGGACTTCGGGGACTTGCACATACAGCCCAGCATAATTAGCAACGGCCACGCTCATGCCCCAGGGCATCACCATCGAGCTACCCGTTAGTGCCTCAGCGGCACCGCCAGACTCTCGCGCTCGTGCCTCAGCGGCACCGCCAGACTTTCGCGCTCATGCCTTCCCGGCACCCACGAGCTTCCGCTCACGAGCTTCCCGCTCATGCCTTCCCGGCACCCACGAGCTTCCGCTCACGAGCTTCCCGCTCATGCCTTCCCGGCACCCCGAGCTTCCCGCTCATGCCTTCCCGGCACCCACGAGCTTCCGCTCATGCCTTCCCGGCACCCCGAGCTTCCGCTCATGCCTTCCCGGCAACCCTTGAGCTTCCGCTCACGAGCTTCCCGCTCATGCCTTCCCGGCACCCCGAGCTTCCCGCTCATGCCTTCCCGGCGCCCGAGCTTCCGCTCACGAGCTTCCCGCTCACGAGCTTCCCGCTCATGCTCACGAGCTTCCGCTCATGCTTGGCTCTCTACCGCGGCAATATTTAAAGGTTTGAAAAAAAAACTTATCTTGATTGCTGGGAGTATTATCGAACGCTCGGACCAGCTCGCTAGATGCCTAGCGGAGGCAGCTGGATGGCAGCGGAGGATTATCCGACGAAGATGGCTAGCGGTCGGCAGAGCTCAATCAGATCAGCGGTGTTGTGGTCAGCGGTGGTGTTTGTGAGTTGCCGCTGAAGCTGCTGGCACGTTGGTGTGCTAGTTGACGAGCTTGTCATTGACGGAGGGCGTAATATTGACGGACCATATATACCGCTGGGTCGCTGCCATGTTCGCTACCCGCTGACGAAGAAGGTTGGCGGTGCAAGGCCGTCAGACATTTATGGAGCCGAAGCTTGGCAGTGGAGTCCAGCGGAGCACTCGATGGAGTTGGGCGGAGCGGAGCCGCTGGTGCTAGCGGAGGTTTGCACAGTGCGTCAAAATGGCTGGTGGAGGGTTGCTAGCGGTGATCGCTGCCGGGGCTAGCGGTGCTACCATTAAGGTAGGCATTTGGTGGTACCGCTGATAGTAGTTTTGGCGGAGCGTGCAGCGGAGCGGTGCTGCGAGCGCAGCGGAGTGTTTTGGCGATCTCGGCGGAGCGGAGCTCCAAGTTCAGCGGAGCGGGGCTACGCGGAACTGGCTAGCGGAGCGGTGCTGGCAGTCTGCGTGGGTGGGATGACCGCTGGGAATTGGTAGCGGTGCACAGTGTGGCGGAGAACACTTTACTGTGACTGATGAGCATTGTCAGCGGTGCTTGGCCAGTGGAGGCTGCTGTGGCTGGTGGAGCAGAGCTGAGAGTTGGGCGGGTTACTGCTAGTGGCGCTCAGAGTACAGCGGAATTTGAGTTCGGCGGAACCGAAGCCTGGCGGAGCCGGAGCTGTGATGGAGACCGAGTTTGGTCGAAGAAGTTGGACGGAGCTGCAGTTGGGTACGCAGCGGCGCTGCAGAAGTTCGGCGGAGCGGAGGTTGCCGGCGGAGTATGAGCTCCACCCCAGCGGTGAAGTTCGGCGGATCTGCAGTCAGCCAGCGGACGAGCTGTGCAAGCCTTCGGAGCTGTCCAGTTGAGCAGAGCTGCTGGCGGAGGAGAGCCGGCATAGAGCCGAGCTCCGGAATCGACCGGAGAAGTTGTAGCGGAGAAGAAGATCTGGCGGAAGTGGCTGGGTGCCCAGAGCAAATCTCTGGGTGTCCAGAGAACTTTGGAGGCAATTTTTCAAATTTTTTTTTTTTTTTTTTTTTTTCAGTCAGCGTTGACTTTTGTGAGTTGGGCGTTGACCAGCCACAATTTGATGTTGAATGAGCGTCGAATCGACATTTTCGGGTCAAAGTTCGTGGTAGGTGACGAAGCCTTTGTGTTGGCTTCCCACAGACGGCGCCAATGTTAATGCTTTGATCCGTTGGGGATCCAATTAACGATAAGTAAAGAGAGAGAGAGAGAGAGAACGACACATGCGAAGTATAGTGGTTCGCCTCAGCATGAGCGGGAGACTACGTCCACTTGAATGTTTAACTATGTGTGTTGAGCCTTGCGGCCCAAGTGCATTACAAAGTGTGTAATGGGATTGGATTGAATGGTGTTTAAGTGGGAGGAGGCATCCCTTTTATAGGTGAAGGAAGCCATCTCCTTTACATTTTCTTAGATGTGGGACAAGCAAACAACTATTCTAGTATAGAAATGCATATTATGGAGGCAACTTGGCAAGGCCGGAAAGGTGACTTCCCGGCGACGGATTTGCGACTTCCGGATACCGTAGCGTAGCTTGAACATAGGGCTACAAGATGCAAGTAACGGTTGGGCCTCACCATGGCTTGTGGGTGTCCCAAAGAGGGTGTTAATTATGCTTGGTGAGATAGCAAACTAGTGTCACTAGTAGAGGTATCTACAGTGTGTGTTTCAAAATCTGTTTATTAATTAATTGATTGTCTGTTACAGATGCAGTCTTCCCTTACAAAGATCATGTCTTTACCAGCTGATACAGAAGTATACTTTGGTCATGAATATACATTGGTTAATCATGTCACCTTTTCAGTTTTCTGTAAGCTATATAATGTTTTAAAGTTCAGAACAGGGAACTGACTTGAGGCAACCATTTGTGACAAAGTAACTCTAAGTTTGCCTTATCTATTGAACCTAAGAACGAGGCACTTCAGTCCTAAGCAGCAAGTGTCACACATCTTCACAGCAAAGGCGTGCATACGGTAAATACTCTGGCTTTTATTTTAATAGTATGGTCTTTTGAGGTTGCATTTAGTGATCTTTGACTTCAGATCTGGTTGGAAAGCCACTAATTGTGTAGTGAGAATGTGATTACATCTCTTCAGAATTCTTATATCTGAAAGTTTTATAACCTTTAGATCTCAATTTGCTATTATGACTTATGGTTTTGGAAGGTTTCTATTATTCAATAGACTAGATTACATTTCAAGCCAAATCTAAATAGCAATGCCTAAGTACTTGCAGTGTAGCAAACTACTAACTGCATTTTTCAAAAACTTTCATAAGAGCAACATTTTTCTAGTATATATTTGTGTATAAAAGGAAAGCATAATCTTGTTTCACATCCCTGGGGATACTTTGACTTATTAATTAAGCTATGCTGTCAAGGCATGACTATATTGTTATGTTTTGAAAGATCACATGTCTTCCAAACTTGGGTTTGCAATACCAAATGTAAATATAAGTCTTTATATTTTGTCTTTCTCTGCAGCTTCTTGCTTATGTCATTTTGTCATGTTGCTCATGGGTAGTGTGGCTTTTGATGTTGGAGTATTGTATGCAACATCTTGAAACAAGTTGATGTGGTGGCAGAAGCAGAAGAAAAAAAGAGGACCAGCAGGAGCAAACATTAGTAGTGGCCGAAGTGGGCAAGCAATCATAAATAGTCCAATAAACAATGATCCATTTCTAGCACACTAATGTCTTTGTCCCAGATGCAATGTTAAACAATAAATTGTCGCCCATTCATGATTTTGTGGAACAATGACTAATACGAATTGTATCTTGGTGGATCCAATGTACTTTGAAGTTTAAAATATGGGTTGGAGTACTATTAGTTCATTTGATTGTTTGCATCAGATTTTATTTCCATTTGATCACTGCTGTTCATTAGGTAAAATGAATATTTAAATGATCATACAACAGATTTCTCATTTATCAGACAATGGTTTTTTCAAAAAATAAGTCTTCTAATTTACTCTCACACAACAGAAAGCACTAGAACCCCGTTGTCTGACAAAGCCTAACAAACAACGGATTTAAACAAATTTTACTTTCTGAAAGCAGCGCCTCAATTGCTGCACAGCTGCGCCTGGCATCTGCTGAGCCATCACACAACAGTTATAACACATAGCCGTTGCATGTGTGTTTCTCAGACAACTGTGTTCCACCGTTGTCTGAATTTTCAACAGACAGCAGCTCGCTCTACATCGGTAACACTCTAAATCAGACTACAGTTTTTATCTGTCGTTTGATAAGTTTTTTGGCCTAGTGAATGGAAGCTCGAGTGCTGCTACAAATTACTTAATGCAATGCTGAAATTACATCAAGTCAACAAGAATCAAACATACCTGAGAGAAGTGAAAGGAAATGAGAACAGAGTCAGGGTGGAGGCGACTTAGAAATTCCGTGAAGAAATCAGAAACTGACGGTGGACCGGTGAATCTAATATGACAATGACCGGCACACCAAAAAGCCACCATGGATGTCTCTTCTTAGTTTCACAAAATTGCTAATGGTCCATAATTTGATGTTTGAAGTTTTCATTTTTGGTTTTTGGTGTTGGGTGTAGTGAGTAAACGTTTTGATGACTGCAACAAAATCGCACCACATAATGAAAAAGATAACAAAGTATGTTAATCTGGATGGTTTTTTTTTTTTCCTTTTTTTTCACCTAGTATTTTTTTTTTTTACTGAATGATTGAATGAGCGAGGATAGGAGAGGAATAAAGCCTCCCTATCACCCCATTTTATTAATCAAATAAGAAGAACAAAAGGAGGGTAACCAAACCATTGTGGTTGTGATGTTCCATGAGGCGTTGCGGTTGTGATACGCTCCCGGCGACGATGGCGTTGGAGAAACACTCCATTTGCTTGCGGCAGTTTCTGCAGAGGGGTGGAGGCTTGAACTGGGACGGACCAATCATGTTTGGGTTTTGGGTGCTGCTTTCATTTGGTTTTTGTGGGCTGCTATAGGTTTTAGATATTTTTTGCTTTGTTTATTTTCAATAATTCCCTATTTTTTAGGGAGGGGGGGGGGGGGGGGCTATGCACTTTGCTTTTTGCACCCTAAACGTCTTATCTAGGCATTCTAGCAAATCTTTTGTAGTAGTACCAAATGAAGATTCACACTATTTGTAATCATGCTGCAATAGATGGCGCTCAACCCCTTTGCCTAGAGGACAATTGCTCTTAAAGCTGTCGAGCAATACGGCTGAGGACTGGGCTGCCCAGGCGGATCCCTTTCGGGCTCCAACAATTTCTTCTCCTGTTTGCTGCTGCTAGTGAACAATGTATGTCATATGAATTGGCTTTCGCTCCTATTTTCGGATCGAAGAGGTCTGCATGAGAGAAGGACATCACTTAATCTAAATAGTTGAACCAGTTAGTTCCCCTTGTGCCAGTTCAACTAGATTTCGAGCCTTCTGTGGCTTTGGCTTCGCAAAGTGGTGGCTTGGAGATGTCTCTGGTAAAGAAAAGAAATTTGGGTTGACTAGTGGGTAGCAAGAACAAGGTTAAGTTGGCGCTGCGCCCAGCCCAAATCATTGAAGTTGGACCCAGAGTCTCAGACTTGAAGATTACTAGGAGTTCCAGGAAATAAAAGAATAAGAAAGTGCCCATAGAGGGTGTAGAACAGGTTGTGCCTTATGAGGATGTTGATAGCCTTGGGGTAGCCCCCTCTGCGTAGGGTGGTCATAAGGTTTACGAATAAACTAAGGTTAGATCTTGAATTTCTTGGAAAAAAATTCTAGTAATATTGTCAGGTTGCTGGTTACTTTTGGGCTGCTTATGTTAGCTTTATGTAGGTTGCTTTAGGGCTGCTTATGTTAGCTTTATGTGGTTACTGTGTCAATCCGCATTTTCTATTAATGGATTGACACTCAATTTCCTTCAAAATATTTTTTTGCCACATTCATACATCATTTTGTGTAGATAGATATACGGTTCTGGAATCAATCAATATCATAAACATATATCCTATAAAAGAGTCAAATTAATTATTAAAGTGGAAGATGAGAATACGTTGATAGGTAAACAAGCTCATTAGTAAATATAAAGTGAAATTGTAAATAGACAAAAAATATATACATATAACTAGACATAAATGGAGATTACACTATAGCAAGCAATTTGCTAGCGCTTATCTTCCTTCAATCATCGTAATGGTAGCTTCATTCTTGGAGGAATTAGTATGTTCAGGCGGTTGGACATGAGAAACCAAGTTTTGGATAGTGAATACAGGCCTTTTAGGATGTGGACCATCTTTCTCGCTACTTACCATTAAAGCTACATCCATCATGGTTGGTCTATCTGCAGCATTGTCCTGTATCCAAAGAAGCCCAACATGCACACATGTCATTACTTCTGACTAGGAATATGAATCACCCAATACTTCATCTACAAACATCAATGCCCTGCCTTCATTCCACAAGTTCCAAGCCTGAAAGTATTGACATTAATTGTTGTGAAGACTGTAATGTATTTAGCTTCATCTTAACGGTTTACGCTAAATAAATGAGCTAGATATTGCACATAAAATCAACAATTTTTCGTTTACGATTTAGAGTATGAAACTCACACAGGCAAGCAAGACAAGTTGTTGGTCATATAAATAGAAGCTCTTATTCTTCTTGCTGCTAATAATCTCCAATACTAAGACCCCGAAGCTGTAGACATCAGATTTTTCAGAAAATATCCCACCCATACCATACTCTGGAGACATATAGCCACTGTTTCTTAGCTAAGTTCATGGCGCCAATAAGCTCATGAAACCTTATGATACGCCCTGCATTCACATCAATCCGATAATTCTTAGCAATCAACAGTGCAGAAACGGGGAAGGTAGAGAGAGTTTTCTCGATCAACATCGTATCAGTGATGTTCTTTCCACAGAATTCCATCAAAGACTTGATACGAAGGGTTTCCGAGTTATAGTCAAGTACAGACTTGAAATCATAGAAGCGGAGGCTATGCCATCTCACTTCTAAATTAGGAAGTAGGGAAACACGAACATTGCCAAATCGCTGCTCGAGTTCTACCCATAGTTTTCTAGAGTCCTCTTCATTGATGTACTCACTTTGGAGCGTGTCATTCATGTGCCTTTTCATGAAAATTATGGCTTTAGCTTGATTCGCTTCGAAAGCGGCACCTTGCTCAACAGTGAGCACGTTCTGACTTGGCTCTTGGATGGTTTCCAGAATTCCATCAGCCTTAAGATGCTAGCGCACATCATGGACCCACATGTGATATCTTGCGCCTGTTGTCTCCAGTGGAACAAAGTTCAACTTGTTCAGGTTACTCATCCTGAAAAACAACAAAAGATTAGGGTTAGTTTCGGAGCGAAAATGCTACCACGAAAAAGCAATAAAATTTCTAAGAGTAGTTGCTTCTAAGAAATTAGGGATTTATGAGCGTAGTCGCTTCCAAGAAATCCAATTCCAAGAGGGGTTTGGATTAGATCGAAACAATGATGTTTGTGGTCGATCATTTCTTCTCAACAAACTCTAAGTTTGGAGGACTCTACAAGCTCCAAGCTTGAAGTGAACAGGAACCCTCACAGTTAGACTTTTGGTCTCCCTTATGAGGAAGAAAATGGGGTAGAAGAAGGGAGGTTGCAAGTCCCCGAGAAAAAGAATAAAAACTTCAAAAACGGGAACTTTTAGAAAAAAATACTTTGAAATAGGTCGCCGGAAAATTTGGCAGGAAAAAGTTGCCGGAAAAGTGGTGGCTGGACGATGGTCGAAGGTGGCCCGAGCAGGGCTGGCGGTGGCTGCAAGCAGAGCTGGCAGGGAAGTGCAGGGGTTGTGCGGGGCTGGTGAGCAAGTTGTCGGTAGGTCTCGGCAGGGGGTCGGCAGCTACTCAGCAGATGTTGGCAGGTGTTGTGGGGCTATCGGCAGATCTTGGCAGGTGTGCGTAGGGCTCTCGGCAGGTATCGCGCAGGCTGTCAGCAGGTGTTGCAGGGCTGTCGGCAGGTGCGCTCAGGGTTCTTAGTAGCTTCCCAGCAGAGCTCAGCAAATCTGGTTCAGCTACTTCTAACGACTGGTTCAGGGCGATTTCGGCCGGTTCTGGGGGTGGCTCCACTAGTTCTGGGCTCCTGGAGTCTAGGGCTACAATATATGTGGCGGTGGTTGCTAAAAAATTGAAGGCTACGAAATTAGGGCTTCGTGCTGATAACGTGTTTTAGAGAAACAGTAATTGAGAGAAAGTTGTTGTGTATTCTCATTGATAATAGGGGCCTCTTTATATAGAGGATTACAATGCATAGAATCTGAATTATACAAGGAAATGTAATCATACATTGAATGGATATCTCTAAGATTCTACGAGATTATCTCTAATTAAAACTCTATTACCACTAGGTCTTCTAACATAGAGTTTGGGCCAGACACAAAATAGAGATTTACTTGAACAGGTTATTTATTTTTGAGACATAAAATAGTGGTGGCTTGGTTATTTTTTCAATTTACTCTTTTATTTATTTATATTTTATTAACATAATTTGATAATTATGTTATTGAAGGGTATTATAGGCACTTCAAAATTTGGTGAAGCCCTTTAACACCAAAAGAAGGCCTCCAATTATAGTAGTAGATATATGTGTGTGTGTGTGTGTGTAAAACACTTGCTCTCATCTCTCATCTTTCTCTCATCCGTCTGTATCCTCTTCTCAATTGTTGCCCACATTGCTCTCTCTCCTTTCTTTTGTTCTTTTTGGGCAATTCTCAAGTAGCGCCTCTCCTTTCTTCCCTTCTCATAGAGTCATAGGTCAATTTAATTTCTTCGGTAATAGCTAAGTTTTCCCTTTCACTATTGAGTATTTTAATTTGAGGTGCTCAAGTTTCTTCAGTTTGTTCTCATTTCTGATTAGGGTTTGGGGTTTGATTTATTGTTTCCAATTTTGAATTTAGGAGGGTTTGATTAGGATTGGTTCTTTTTTTTTTTCTTCCTAGCTAGTCAAAAGATTTTTTGCCTATCTAGGCATAAAAAAAATCTTTTGATAGATAAGCATTATTTTAGCTCACTAATTTGATGATATAATTCCAGCATACATTTGATTTTCATTAATTTGTGCACTTTGTTTACGTGTTATAGAAATATTTCCTCTGACAGTTTGAACTTTGTACTTTTTGTGTGTTATAATAGCACTATGATCAATCTATACCAGCATGAACACATGACCAGTGATGTAGATGCACACAAGGACACAATCCCCAACATACAGCCAAGAATACTGATCAGAAAGTACAAGCATGTCTATCCTTCACACATGCCAAGAACATTGATCAGAAAGTATAAGCGTGCCTATCCTTCACATATGCTGCCAAGACTCACATTGTACAGTACTATGCATTCACAAGTGAAAGTATCTCAAAGGGTCTACACCAATCTAGAATTATCTATAGCTTGTATAAATATATGTTACCATTCATTGTAATTTGAGCCAATTCAATACAATACAATTTCTCCATCAAAATTACCTTTCCAGCTCTAGCTTTGTTTCTTTATGGTATCAGAGCCCCCATACCCGTACTTGGCAACTTGTGCCCCCACACCCTTCTCAAAAAGTAGTGGGCTGCCGAACAAAACAACGAGCAGACGACACCATAGAACACCATAAAGCTCGATTAATTAGTAGCCAAATGATTTTATCAACAAGCCAACCTTGACTACCAAGAGACATTCAGTCCTGTTGCAACCTCCACCACCATTCGTGTTCTATTATCTTTAGTTGTGCAACATGATTGGCCAATCTCCCAATTAGATGTCTCTAATGCATTTCTTCATGGCCATCTCCAAGAGGATGTCTTCATAACTCAACCTTAAGGCTACGAAGACAAAGCCAGACCTCACTATGTGTGCAAACTCAAAAAATCACTATATGGGCTTAAACAAGCCCCGAGGGCTTGGTATGAGGAATTGCATAACTGCTTACTCTCACTTGGCTTCATTGCCTCCTCAGCTGACCCTTTTCTCTTTGTCAAATCTGATGGGTGCCTTACATACCTCCTTGTTCATGTCGATGATATTATCTTGGCTAATAACTCTCCCTTATATTGCACTCACCTCATCAATCAACTCAGTCAACAATTCTCAAAGAAAGACTTGGGTCCTCTTCACTTCTTTCTTGGCCTTGAGGTAACACACAACTCTGACTACCTTTATCTTTCCCAAGCCAAATATATCCATGATTTGCTCTCCAAGCATAATATGTTGGATGCCAAGCCTACTTCCACTCTTGAAAGCAGCGTTAACTTGATACAGTCACAGGCCACCCTCTTACCGACCCATCAATTTATAGGTCTATGGTTAGGGCACTCCAATACCTCACCCGAACTCGCCCCGACATGTCTCATGCTATTAATAAGGTGTGTCAACACATGCACTCCCCTCGATCTCCTCATCTAGTAGCTGTAAAGCGAATTTTTCACTACTTAAAGGGGACACCAGACCTTGGCATCAAATTCACCCAGGGACCCTCTCTTCTTACCATCTTTATTGATGCTGATTGGGCCGATTTCCCTATAGATTGTCGTTCAACTTCTGGTCATTATGTATTTCTTGGTAACAATCCCTTCATCACTTGGCATTCCAAGAAGCAATCATCGGTCTCCCGATCATCTACGGAAGCAGAGTATAGTGCCCTTGTTAATGCTTTAGCAGAGGTCCTTTGGTTGTGTTATCTATTTCAAGACCTTCATATCTTCCTTCCTCATACACCACTCTTCCACTGAGATAATATTTCTGCCATAGCTCTTGCTGCAAACCCCATTCTTCACCACCGTACAAAGCACAGACACTGATTTTCACTTTATCAGAGAACATGTGGCCAACGAATCTATTCGTCTCTCAGATGTTTCCTCTGCTCTCAATCTTGCTGATGTGTTTACCAAGAGCCTCTTTAAATAGCAGTTCTACCTTCTCATCTCCAAGCTGATTTTCCGGATACCGCTCATCAGCTTGCGGGGGGATAATAGCACTATGATCAATCTATAGTAGCATGAACACATGACCAATGATGTAGATGCACACAAGGAACACAACCCCAACATACAGCTATCAGAAAGTATAAGCGTGCCTATCCTTCACATATGCTGCCAAGACTCAGATTGTACAGTACTATGCATTCACAAGTGAAAGTATCTCAAAGGGTCTACACCAATCTACAATTCTCTATAGCTTGTATAAATATATGTTACTATTCATTGTAATTTGAGCCAATTCAATACAATACAATTTCTCCATCAAAATTACCTTTCCAGCTCTAGCTTTGTTTCTTTATGCTAGGCATCTAATCAGATGACGAACCACAGTTTATTTAGGTAAATAGTTTTCTTTTATACAGGTTAATCATTTGTCTTTTGCTCAATAAGATGGCCAAAGCGTAAGTTGGAGTTCATAGATGTACAAGTACAACTTTGCTTAACTTAGTTGAGTCAGATGTATTTTGTTGCCGACTTGCCTTTTTATGATGACTCGTTTAGTGTTATTATGTGCTTCAACTTAGACTAATTATTCCCAAGAGACAGAAGTTGGAAACTTTATACTTAAAGTTTGTACTTGTGAATTCCATTTGCTTCATATTATGTGGCATATGATCCATTTCCTGCCTTGGTTTCATTAGGAGTTTAACAAAAAAGTTGCAACTAAAGTAATCTATTTGGAAGAGTTGTAAGTACATGACTTAGTATATTTTCATGTGTGATATTTTGTACAATACTTTTCAAATGTTATATGCTTGTTGTTGCTTTGAACGACTTCATCTGATTAGCTTTCTCATATCGCCATTATAAGAGCTTTGTATCTCTTACTGTATTACTTATTGACAGAGAATTAAGGTATATTTTTATACTAAAAATGTGTAATGTTCATATAGGGAATTAACTAAGTAGTAGAAAAGTTTGAAGTTGAAGGGTGGTGTTAAATTCATGGCAGCTCCAATCGATCTGTTGCAACTGGATTTCAGGTCAGCTTATATGTTTTATTGTAATTGCTATTTTATATTTTAGTAACAACTTTTTGTTTAGATATCATATTTATAACTTCCATTTATATACAGAATTTTCAAAAGTTGAAGTTGTCACCGGAGCTTAACAGAAGTTGAAGTCATTTAGTAGAAGTTGGTTTATAGAGGTAGAAATGCTCAAGTTATGATAACGAGGCCATCATATAAGGAAATCCTATATTCCTTCTTGGTGAAATATTCCTTTGCTTGTTCCAGTGTGTAAGTCTTTGGATTGCTGGTTTGATGAACTTCATTGGAGTTATTTTGCTATGTATTGATGTTTGGTACGCATTCCTTTGTGGCAGTTGATGGAAATATTAAATATGTAGTTTGCAGCTTTAAAAAAAAAAAATTGTTCATGTTATAAAGTATAGAGAAGATAGAGAGAGAATAGTTTGGAGGAATTAGAAGTGTTCTTGTTTCAGTGGTAGAAACGAGGTTGTCATAAGAGTTTCCACCTCCGAGATCCGTACCTGCCAACCATGAACAGAGGTCAGAGGGAAAACGGGGCTAGCGGGCCTTCGACCCTCCGATGCCTAAGTCAGATACATGTAAGAATGTAGACTAGGTGGGAGTAAATGGAGAGTAGTGGCTTACCTTGAATGAGTGGAGAGACATGCATTTATAGTGTGGGGATGGGCTTGTCACCTTTTTGTTTCCAATGTGGGACTAGCTGTTGTCCACCCGATACCACTAGTGTATGGTATCGACATCATGTCTGGGCGTTATCGACATCATTTTAAGTGGCTAGTGAGCCTTATGCTTCCGATATTTTTTCCTAGGCGGTATATATACCAACAAGTCCCCGGTCAAGAGTTCTCTTGGGTGGGAAGTTTGCCATAGTAGAAATATCGGAAGTGCAAGGCGAGTATTCTCTGCACATGACTTCCGTACAACCACTACCCCCAGTCCCCCAAGTCCCTAGCTAAGAGGAGTCTTGACTGGGGTGGTGATTTTGTTTTCCAAGTAGAAACTGCGCCCGCAAGCATTCATTGGACATTTGGCGAGTGTTTCTTTGGGGTACCAGTCCCTCGAGCCCTAGGTAAGAGGGTTTGGACTCGGGTCTGCTATCATATGGCATCAGGTGTGCTCGATACAAGGTGTACCTAATATACGTGGTGTCTATTGGGATAGCCTTGGCTATGTCAGCCTATTTTTACATATGGCAATAGTAATAGTGTTCGCGTAAAGCCGATAATGGCTGTAATGGATGTAGCCGATAGTGGCTAGAATGTACTTGGCGATATCGCTATTATTAAGTTTGGCACAACCTTTTGTTTTGCATGTAGTGCCATGCAATCATATAATGGATAAATATGAGATATGGCGATATTGTATGATGGAGAGAAGACATGGCGATATCCCATCGTGTAATGGACAAATAAAATATGGCAATATCATGTAATGGAGATAAGACATGGCAATGTCGTATAATAGATAGGAAATATGGCGATACCGCATGTTAGAGAAAGATACCTCATGCCGATATCAGATAATGACATATGGCGATATCGCGTGTTGGAGAAACAACTTGTGGCCATATCATGTAATGGAGAGGTAAAACATAGCAATATTGTACAATATAAATAAAGTATGGCCATATCATGTAATAGAGAGAAAACATGGCGATACCACGTGAGAAAAATAACTCATGCCGATATCATATAATGAAAAGATAAACATGGCGATACCGCGTATAAAGGAGAGCGTGTCGTGATCATGGTAGTAGCGATATTAGGTGTTGTCGATGATAGTACTAGGCTATGTCACCACAACCATGCTTGTAGCTATTTCATCTCGATCATGTGTTTAGCTTGATCGCATTGAGGCATTTCAGCTTGATCGTATTTCATCTAGGCATTTCGCCTTGCTCGCATTTCATTTAGGCATTTCGCCTTGATCACATTGAAGCATTAATCGCATTGGAGCATTTCGCATTGATCTCATTGAAGGATTGATCGCATTGGAGCATTGAAGCATTTCACATTGTTCGCATTAGCAATACAAGGGTTTGCTAGTGATAGCACGTATAGTACTATATCAGCACAACCATGTCTTTGGCAATATTGAATTGTATAGCCATTTCAGCTTGTTCGCGTTAGGCAGTTGTTTGGGATTGCTATACAGTCTGCCCATGCTTTTAGCGATATTGAATTGTATATTTATTTAAGCTTGTTTGCGTTAGGCAATTGTTTTGGGATTGCTATACAGCTTGCACATGCCTTTAGCGATATTTTGATGGAGAGAGATAAGAAATGGCGATATCGAGACAATTTCATTGAAAACTGCCAAAGGCCGTGACAGAACACACAGCGATCGTGGGTGAATACATGGTGATCATTGGAGAAGACGTGGCAGTTATCCGAGAATACATGGCGATCATTGGAGAATATCATTAAAGGATACATGGCGATCAATGGAGGATTCATCAAGATCATTGGAGAACACATTGCGCTTATTGGAGAATATATTGAGATCGTTGGAGAATACGTTGCGATCATTGGAGAATTGGTAGAGTCTCAGAGGGATTATATAGTAAGGCTGTAAGTAAGCCAAGATAATACTGTCGTGGGTAGGTTTGAAAGAGTATAGTCCCGAGTGTAGCTAGGGCACAAGCGGGGAAGCGTGAAGCTAAAGTATAGGCGAGTATATAGAGCTAAGGCATGGCGAGTATGTTGAATATGTCGCTGAAGTATGACGAGCGTGCAACTGAGGCATGGCGAGTGTGTCCTTCGAAACATAGTGAGTATGCCGCATTGAGATATAGCGGTTGTAGGTCGCCTGGGACATGGGTGAGATGCCGCTGAAGCATGGATAACATATCGCGGAGCACGTATATGACATCGCTGAAGTATGGATAGTGTATCACTGAAGCATAGATAAATATCGCTAAAGTCTAGATAAGATACAGCTGCAGCGTGGAGAACGTATCGGTGAAGTGTGAAGGATATATTGTTGATGCATAGATGACTCTGAAGCATAGATAATTACTGCTAAAAGATAGATAATATGCAGCTGAAACATAGGGGATTTACCGCTGAAGCATAGGTGGGATACTACTGGAGCATAGATCAGATACTACTGAAGTATAGAGAAGATATTGCTGAGCCTGGATAATATAATGTTGAGGTATAGATAAGATATTGCTAAAGCATAGATAATATACTGCTGAGTTGTGGCGAGTATAGGTTGTTGAGGCATAGATAATAGATTGCTGAAGCATATATAAGATGTTGCTGAAGCATGGCGAAGACGTCACTAAAGCATGGGGAGTACGCCACTGAAGCATGTCGATAATGTGCCACTGAGGCATGGCGAGTATGCTACTAAAACATGGCGAGTGTATCGTTAAAGTATTGGAAAGCATTGGGAGTATGTCATTGAAGCATTGGGAAGCGTTGCTAGTATGTCATGGAAGCATTGCAAGTATTGGGAATCCATAATTGAAGTATGACGAGTATGTATCATTGAGGCATGCGAGTGTGTGCCATTCAAGCATGGTGGTAGGGTGTACAAGCTCCCCGGTATCAAGAACATTTATCATGGAGAGTGTATATCATTCAGGTATGGCGAGTATGTGTCATTAGTCATGGCAGGTATTTGTACACCCCAGTATCAAGAACATTTATCATAGAGAAAGAGAGGATTGATCTCGCTATTGAGATTTCATGTGTATATAAGCAACAGAGGTGCTAAACATGTAGTGGTATGTGGATATAAGATTAAAGTGTTTAAATAAGAGTATTGATCGAGAATTGCATGACATTATTTGAACATCTATGCATGTCACCATTTGTAAAGCGAGTATCACAAGTGTAGATGTAGTAATGAAATCAAGATAAAAGCATGGCTTGTGTTTAGCATGTAATCACAGTGGAGATACTAATAACATTGTGCATTTTAGTCATGCGTGATAATCATGGTGATATTTAAAACATTACATCAACATTAAGGCATAGTAAATATGCTATTAAAATTATCGCATTTTGTAGGCATGCTTAGATTGCAGTAATCAATGAAGCATGTAAGGTAGGATATTAGCTTTGATGGAAAAAGAGTAAATAAAAACTTATCTGGAGCCGTTCGCAAGTGGGGGAGATATAGTAGAAAGATTGGAATTACCCATATATAAGACTCCATATCGGCTAGCGAGTACCGATAATATGCATTTACTTTTGTTCATATAAGGTGCTCGAGTGTGTGACTTTGCTTCTGGTAGCATATAGGACTATGGCCAGGTCAGTCATGGAGTAGGCCATAGGAACCAGGCAGCCATGTATGTAGAAACCGATGACAATGCGTCATGTAAGAATAGAAGAAGTGCTTGAATAGTGCTTGTGCATGCATAATGCTCCACGTAATAATCATAGGTACGTTGTGGCCATTGACCACTAGTGCTTGAATAATTTAATGGTGTGTACAGGCATTAGTGCACACATAATTATAGTGCTTTTGGTGTAGCCAAACTTTGCATGTGGTTACTCATGCCTTGAACAAGTATCATGAATAACAGGAGCTTCATGTCTGCATACTTGAGGGAGAATATACAGCAGCTATACTTGAAGACTACTACGTGGTGAGCGATGCAGCTCGTACGCGATCAGTGTTTAAACCACATGGAATGCTGAGTTGGAGATACCAAGCAGGGGGTTGCAATACCGAGTTGGAGATGCCGAGTGGCCTAAAGTGCCGCAATACCAAGTGGAGGGTTGCAATACCGAGTTGGGGATACCGAGAGCATTCTAAGATAGACAAGAGTCGCGATACCGAGTGGTATGTGGCGAGAGCATATTAAGAAGACCAGCTCCCAGAGTTGCGATACTGAGTTGGAGTGGTTAGATAGCATTCATAGGCATTGACAAGTATATAGCTTTTGGTCAGACATTGGTAATGCATAGGAGAGACTTCTGTTTGAAGCAGCTCCCAATTAATAAGAAATGAAGAACTCTGGGATGCCCAGAGGAGGATGCAACTTGATCCCCGGAGGAAGATTGCAGATGGGTGCTCATAATAGATATGCGTATTTGAGTTTAGTTATCCTTAGCCCTTGCTTGTAAGAAGAGGTTGCTGCATGGAGCAAAATGTGTAGCTTGTAACTTTTCTAGAATTTGCTCTGAGCTTGGAGAATAGATGTTTGAATATTCATTGATTGAGCTAATGGTTGAATATCATATGCCGGTTGATATATAGAAGCAAGTATGAATGCATTGCATGCATGTAGCATTGTGTAATAAGCACACGCAGGAGTATATTTATATTTGATAATGGATTATGACTCTGGACTTGTAAGCATAATTGCATGCGAGACAAATTGACTTATAAGATTGAAATTGACTTATAAGCATAATCACATATAACATTGAACTATAGAAAGTAGGCTTCAGTACTTTTGGAGAATCTTTGCATGGAATTTTTCCGTTGGGAAGAAATGTAATGACATGTGATAATAATGACACGGACTTTTGTATATTATACATGCATGTGCTAGGAAACTGGCATCAGTAACATGCTTAACAATTAAGTCACAAATTTGTGTCATGAATGAACGTATTGCATGGCATCTGTTGCTAACTACATGCAAAAAGTTCTCAAATTAAAACTTATGGGCATGTGATCTTTGCAAGTTTGTTGCAATTGAGTATGTATTTATCAAAACCTCTTGGAGCAATTAATATATGTAGCAGTGACCATGTGCAGCAATAAAAGGTTGTGGCTATTAAATCAATATGTTGATGAATATGGTAAATCGTGCATGAAGAGCATAGCGGTACAAATGTGTTATACGCTTAGACTAAGTGTGAAGTGTCGTATGCATGCAGAGCACATCAAGTAGCGATATCAATGCCTGATAGGTGGCAAAGTTAGAGGCCATGCTTATCCCCACAAATAGACATGTGCACATCAGTGAGAAGAATCAGATTAACGGCCATGCATTTCCGTATGTGATAAAACCCAGATAGACTAAGAGACTTAGCTTGGGTTGGATGCTCGAATCGAGCGAGATCAATCGATGAAACCAGAATGCCTGATAGAACACGAGCTTAAGTGGGGTGTCCAGAAAGTCTTTCTTCTTCTTTCTTCTGTAAGGTAATAGGCACCAGGACTTGTTTCAATTTCTGGGTGCCCAGGACGGCAGGGCACAGGCTTGGGTTCGACTGGGCGAGCTCCTTTGATTCTTGGAGAGGAAATGAGGTGGTGAGCTCTCGAGATGGAGAATGGGTGGCCAAGAAAGCTGCTGGGTGTCCAACTTGCTTCTCTAGATGGCGAGATCTTCTTCTTTTTTTCCGAACGGTGAAGACAAGCGATACATTGAGGTGCTTAAGTAGTTGGAACTCGCTTATGGTCCCGAGACCGAGAGGGATAAAGCTACTGGGAGGGGTGTTGTGATGCCGAAAGTTGCAATACAGCTGGTCACTGAGAGATCCATTATTCACGTCGAGATGAGTAGAGAGAGAAGCCCAGATGCTTAGTGTTGCAGCTGGGTGTACTGAGTAAATCTTCATCTCTCTGTTTTTTCTTTGACTCGCTCTTGAATTCAACCTTGTTGGATTTTGGCTTTAATCGACCAAGAAGAGAAAAGGATCAGCGAGAGCGATAACAGCTTCACCGAGAGCAATATGTGATGTTCATGCAGAAGCATAAGCGAGGTGAATTGGCGAGACCGAGAATTTTGGGGGCTATCGATCGGAGTTGGTACTTTAGCTTAGACCGAGAAATTGGGGTACCGAGAGTGACCTACGACAGCGATACCAGTGGAGTTGGTGCGGCATCACAGCAGCTAGCTAGCGATACCAATTTGCACACCGTCGGTGTCGGTTTGTAGGTTAGGACTCTTGGACTTCCGTTGCCGAGAGCATCTCAGAAACCATGCCCTCGTTGTCTAGAGCGTCAGGGAGAAAAGAAACCGGGTTCCAACTCCAGAAATTGGTTTGGGAGTGCTGTGATTTCGGAGGGGTGAGATGGTGTTGTCTGTGTGCTGTAGTGACGCCCAGAGAAGAAAGCAAGGGTCGTGGGTGCCCAGAGAAAATCGCTGGGTGCTTAAGGCGGCGGAGAGTGAGATATTTTCCGGCGTTATCGGAGGACATGGAATCCGGGGCCTGTCAGAGGCTGGTGAGTATAGTAGTGGTGGAGGTGAGCTGCGTTGCGGTGTTTGTAGAGCAGCGGTGGAGGAGAAAGAAACTCAGATCTACTTTCTCTCTCCGCAAACTCTCTGTAAATCGAAACCTAGGAGCTGAATTACTTGATTTTTGA
Organism: Rosa lucieae; assembly: GCA_024704745.1. Classification (NCBI taxonomy): domain Eukaryota; kingdom Viridiplantae; phylum Streptophyta; class Magnoliopsida; order Rosales; family Rosaceae; genus Rosa; species Rosa lucieae. Next base: position 36,456 of record JANPXK010000409.1, on the reverse strand, counting down.
TGATGGGTTATTTTATGAGCTCGATTTCAAAACCCAAAACCCAGAACCCTTTGATGTTGAGTTGAGAGAGTGTGAAGGAGGTACGTGAGCTGCGTATAGATCAGTTGTGGAGGAGAGAGAGAATCTCGGATCTGCTTTCTCTCTCCTCAAAACCCACTGTGAACAGAAACCCAGAAGCGAAAAAGCTTGATTTTGGTGTGAGGAAGATATGTATAGATATCAGTTTTTGGTGCAATAGCAGAGAGAAAACTGGGTGGTTGGAGAAAATTTTCAAGCGAAGTAATGAAATTGCTCGTGGTGAGCTAGTAGCACCACCGGAAGGCTCATTCTAGCGTCAAATGTTTCAGTGGTTGAAACGGGGTTGCAGGGTTGTCATGAGAGTTTCCACCTCCGAGATCTGTCAACCACGAACAAAGGTCAGAGGGAAGACCGGACTAGCTGGCCTTCTACCCTCCAATGCCTAAGTCAGATACATGTAAGAATGTAGACTAGGTAGGAGTAAATGGAGAGTGGTGACTTACCTTGAATGAGTAGAGAGACATGTATTTATAGTGTGGGGATGAGTTTGTCACCTCTTTATTTCCAATGTGAAACTAACTGTGGTTTAGCCGATACCACTAGTGTATGGTATCGACATCATGTCTGGGCATTATCGACATCATTTTAAGTGGCTAGTGAGCCTTGTGCTTCTGATATTTGTGCTTAGGCGATATATATACTAACAGTTCTCTTTCAGTCTCATTAGTCTCCTTTATATAAAGGTAGGGTTTACATCAAAATACATAACTCATGAGTATTTACGTTGACAGCCACATAGATAATAATATTTACAACACTCCTCCTTAGATGTCCACTAATGAATGATGGTATTAGACGCGCTATTTGTTGCCTCGTTAAAAACCTTGCCAGTAACAAAAATGCAATGGGACAAAAATAACTCTGGTCGAAGGACAAAAGAGCACAACGTGCATTTGTCCTATGTAGCATGCTTTTGGGTGCTCCCCCTGATTGTTGCAAGCCTCATTTATGTATGCAATAAGCTACATGTACCATGTATAGTAGTTTGATGTGTCTATCATTGAAGTGAGAGCATTCGTGCTTTGCATATAGGGCCTCATCACAAATTTTCATACTTGCAAAGCTTAAGCAATGCCAACAAAGCTAGACAATTTTCAATAAGCCTTACCTCATATGATAAGGTTAGAAACAATCCCATATGCTCAAATTCATACAATAAATAATAGCTAAACAATATAAAGAAATTGACACATTTAACTTTGTATAGTTTAAAACATTGAAAAATTATCATGGCATATCTAACCATACACATCAATATCTTTATGTATTGATACGTCTCATATAAGCTCTTCAAGAGCTTTAAGTAATTCATAACTTTGCTAAAGTTAGAATATCTTGCAACATTATAATCATAATTCAAATTCAATTTCGTAGTCTTGTCATATTACTCATCGAGACAATTTGGATCGCGTTAATTATAACGGAATTAGTATATATGAGCTAGCTTTAGACTTTTTCATTCCATGAGTGAGCTTCATGCTCTTTCAACCATTCATGGACTTGCATTTGAATCCTTCATGTCTTTGAATCCTTCAAGGATTTGATAAGCAATACGCTTATAATGACACTTTACTTTTGAGATTTTGCTTTTAGCAATGTGTCTTTAAGATCTTCATAATACTATGACAACGTGCCAAAAATCTCACAATATAACAGCTATATGTAACACTATACTTATAGAAAATTGTCATTCATATAAAGGAAGATATTCAAAATCTCATGTCTCTATAAATAGAGATTGTGTCATAGTGATTTCACTTCTTCACTTTAATAAATACCCTTTTGTAACTTGTAGGGTTAAAGGTAAAAGTCTTTCATCACTTTTCCAATATTTAATTTCATTGGAATTGCTTCTTTCCAATTTTGGCCAATAATATACTTTGTCGACATTCATGGCGAAACGTGGTATAGCGTCAATACAACCCTTAATGATTTTTGGTAGTAATCGGATGTAAATTATCATCGATAATGAACAATTATAGATCCCACACATTCATATATGCATGCATTACCTATACTAAGCTTATTGATATTGGGTACTCATGCCACTTTTGGGGCATACATTGTCACTTCCAGGACAATCATCTCTCATAGATGAATTATGTAGAATGTGGATCTTTTTACTTATAATCTCATTAGAGCACTATAGGGCTTGTATGATCTTCCCTTTTTGGGAGCTTAAAATTTTAGACCTGGTGGATATAATCCACACAAATTCACGCCGTTAATTATTCAAATGACAGTAGTCTTTTTCTCCCCCTAACGGCAGGATGACTGTCTTTCTGTAACCATGCAAAAGATGCATTCAAATATCTATCACTTTATTTGGAGTGAAGATCTTCATTGGTTGGTGGCGAACCCAAATCAAGATTTAGGTCAAAACATTTCATTCATGAGCATTAACCATATTGATGTATTATTGTATCACCAATACATCATTCCCTAATGACATACTTACAACCTTTGTATATGTAGCCATATTAGGTGTTCTGACATTGTTTTATGACATTCTCTTCAGGAGAACCATGCCATTTGGATACATGTATACCACAAATTAAATGGGGTCTAGATTGTTTGTGATAGTATGTTTGGTTTTAGGGACTTTAACTCACGCAAATGCCTTTGTATTTAGCATATGATTTTGTCACTTTCTTTTATCAATTCACTAGTTTTGATATTTCCCGAAGTCAAAATGAGACGGTGGATAAATATCTCACATCAATTCATATCATTCTTCAAGAACAATATTTCTCCCCCTCATGGCAGGAGGATTGTCTCATTAAAGTGACAACTAGCAAATATGTGTAAATAAACAATTTGCTTGTGAGTAAGATTAGTAGTCATCAAACCTGTAAGTGATTCCACGTAACATGGTAGACAAAAGATGATGAAATCGATCATGCCAAATACTGTATTTGGTTCAATGAACTTCTGGTTCATGACATTATATATATGCCTCAATTTATTGTAAAAATTTGACACAGTACATATCAGATAGCAAAAAAATCTTCTCCAACCATATTGAAGGTACTTTGTGTGTCAATATTTCAAATTTGGTAACACGATAGTAGCTCATTCGGAGCCATAGATCAAGGTCTACAACTCTTCATATGAGTTGTTATCTTAGCTTCAGTAAACATTAATTGAGAAATACTGATAATTAGAATGGACCAAATTCATTTTGAACTACTGGCTAAAATGATATACTCAAAAATTTCAGGTAGAAGACTATAACCCATAATAATAGAGTAACTTTATCACAAGGAGAACCTCAAGTTATGTGTCACATATAAATGTGTAGTCATACAGAGAAGGGACTTCATGCCCTCATATAATTAGAGATCCAAGAAACTTGAGATTTCAATTTTTCCATTTTATAACAACCTCTTAAGGAACATTAGGTTCCTAGATAATCAGATTAAGAAATATTTAGTTTCAATGGGAACTCAAGAGGTTACAATAAATCTGTGGAATAACACAATAGTGCTTTCAAGTTGCTTATTATAAACAAAAGATGTCAGGCATGTGAAATGAATCTTAATGATCTTATTAATCAATACAATTTAATTTGAACAATGCCTTTTTGAAAGTGGCTTGAGAAAAATCCACCATATAGTGTACTGTAGATACACGCCCATTTCTCAATTTCCTCACATGTGTGATTGTTAGGGCAGTATTTGCATTGACTCATGATTTCTCTCTAGCCATGATCCACTTCTGGTGGCATTTCATGGTGTAGCTATGTCAATCGGCTTTCTTGCTATACAATGAGACCATGATAGTGCGAGATTGTACATCATTGGTAATAATATTATGTGCTTTTCTGGAGCCAGTAATCAGATATGTAAGATCTGAGATGATTAGTTTCACGATCATACCTTATAAGTGAGGGACTTTAGATTGTCATCTAGTGTGTATGATCATTGAGGAACTTCAAGTCCTCATGTAATTAAGGATCTAGAAACTACAGTTCCGATCTCTTTTAATTACAAAATTCGCGACCACAATTTGAGTTCAATGGGTCACTTTCTCCAAACTTATGATGAGGAAAAAAAAAGGTATATTAATTTTTTTTAAACCTGAATTCAAAGAATATACTCGTTGTACTCATTAGTTAAATAAATAACCAACAGTTGAATATATGCTTACATATATTGGTGTCAAAATAATCCTCTCAAAGCTTTAGGTTTGAGGTTGACCTAGATTAAAACTTTATGATAAATTGTCTATATATTCACTCAAAATTTATGGCTCGAGTCTGCACAATTAGAACTCCAAGTTCTAAGGTGGAGTGAACTTCTTGTACACTTATAAGATATCATCTCTACCTAGCTAGCTAGAACCCACGAAAACTAAAACATCAGCCTCACTCTCTCCTTTTCACTTAGCTCTTTCAGCTCTCTCCGATCTGTGTTCTCTCTCAGCTAATTTTGATTCGGTTCTTTTCTATTTGGGGATGGGGTGCCTTTCATCCTCGTCAAAATAACAAACACCGTTCAAAATAACCCAGACCTCTCTCTCTCTCTCTCAGCCTCCTTGATAGACGACGGCGGCGAAACGGCGGCATTCAATGACTTTGCTTGGTGTCTTCTTGAATCTGAAGTCAATCACTCAGTGAGTCGTCTCTCTCTCTCTCAATCTCTCATGGACGTCGCCGGTACTAGCCCTCTCCTTTGTCCTCGAAGCTCGACTGCACCATTGAAGCTTTGTTTTGAGAAAGGTGTTTGGCTTTAGTCAATTTTTCTAGGATTTATATGATCTGGGTTTTGTTCATTTCATTTTTATTGGGTTTTTAATGCATGTATTTTGTTTCTCAATAGATGAAATTGGTTAGTTTAATTGAAACACGGTTGTTTTGCAGATCTATACCTTCAGATTCTTCACCCCGAAGCAATCAAGAGCCAACACAAGAGTTCCCTACAAGAAAGATTAGTTTGCTATATCGACCATTGGGGCTTGGTTGCTGTGATTGTAGCAAGGTTAGTCCTTTGTAGACTTTTGAACTGATTTTGTTAATAGGAAAGTGTGAATGGGGAGGACACCGTCCTGATAAGCATGGTTGATTTTTTGAAGACCAAAAACTGAATTGAGTTTGGTGATTCAAATAATTTTATGGTCTATTTTGTTGCCCAATGAATTGAATTAGTGCTGCAGTGGAATGGTATTTGTGTATCTCAGTAATGTAATGATAGTTTCCTTCTGAGAAGAAAGAAAATTGGGTTATGGTCCTATTTAGATTGTTGTTTATCAGTGTAAGTGTGATATCCTGCACCTTCAAAGTGTTTTTGTTTTTGGGTTAGTTTCTTTTTAAATTTCTTATTATTTTGTTACTTTTCTTTAGTAAAACTTTCTGTTTATATATATATATTATATATATATATATATGTATTAATTAAGTTTTTTATTTATTATTTATTTTTGCTTGATAATTGTTAAAGTGATAAGAGGTTTGGTTTGTTCACACGGGGAGGGGGGGGGGGGGGGGGAGTGAAAGAAGAGTTAGAAATCAGATGAAAGGGGAAGAAGACGGGAAAAGAAAAGAGAGAAGAGGAAGATGAAAAGAGGAAAAAAAAGAACCAAACCGAAAACATAAGGGAGGGGATCGATTAAGTGTTAGAAGAAAAAGAAGGATGAACAAATGAGAATGGGAGTTTGATTTTGCTGCTTTTGAAACTGAACTGTGAGAAGGCAAAGGGAGGAAGTTTTCAGAAGTGATGGGTTTCCATTCGGGTTGTTTAGTATCTATGGTTGTCTTGCTTTAGGTGGCTGACTCCTTTGTTTTATAATTTTACTTGAATTTCTTTATTGCTCTGTTGATGCTTGGTCAAGATTCATGGCTTTGTGAATTTGTTATGTGTTAGTTATTACTTTTCAAATCAAGTACGTAATTCATTTGTGAAAATTGAGTTGAGGATTTGGTGGTCCGATTATTCTATTGCCTTGAGCATATGAACTGATTGTGGGATTGGTGTGCTTGGATGGTTTGATTATTCTCGTTTGATTTGAGTTGGGGGAGTGGCTTTTCTTTTATTCTGTTTTTCAATAATAACCTGTTTCCAATTTATGTGATTTCAATTCTGTTTTACCTTTTAGCCTTTTAGAATTCTATTAATTTTGCTACTCTGGGGTTTCGACATCCTTGTTCTAATTTGACTTAGAGGAAAGGTTGTTGCCCAATAGCTCTAATCTTTCTTAAGATAGGATGTTGCTTCAACAGTTGCTTGGTTTCCTGAGTTTGTATTTCAAGAACAGATAACTTTCTTTTTTGGGAAACAATAGCAGTTTTGTTCAATTGCTAGTATTGGGATTGTATTCGAAGTTTATGTTATTCTACTTTGTCTTTTGAACCCAACTTCGGGAAAGCAATTTCATCTTGGCTTATCTATAATATGTGATAAATTTTATTATGGTTTTTCTGCTTGATCAATACCTTGGCTCTCAAAAAAAAAAAAAGGTTGTTGTCCAATAGAATATTACTTCTAGTTAGGACTGAAGATTATTAGTTGTTGTTACTTTGATTTAATGGCATGCACAATCTTTTGAAATTCTTTGTGATTATGTTGAGTTTATTTCTACGAATAGTATTGTGCCTGTTTTAGCAATCTGACAAGTCCTTAAAGAAGTAATTATATGACTTATTTTTCTTCTCCCTACTTGAGTTTTATGTACTGGTCAGTGTATTCAAGTTAGAATTGGATTCGACTTTATGAGATTACTGCTTTTGTTTAATTGTGTAGTGGTGCAAGTGCCTTCTACTTTCTAATTTTGTGTTTCTTTTCTTGATAATTATGTTTTATTGATTATACTTTACAGCTGTGCATATACTTCTACTTTGTAATTACTATATGGAGTACTTTCTGTGGTTTGGTCGGTAATCTTGTCACCGTAAACTTCTTACTTGCTTTATTAGTAGTTAACGATGTTTTTCATAAGAAGTTTTGAGCTGGGTCTTTACAGTAAGGCATTTGGATGATTTTCTTTAATAAATGTAGTGATAGTTTGCTAATTCTCTTTTTACTATAGCTCTTAGAATTACATTCCATTGGGTTGGGGTTAAATTGAAAAGAACAAAATGAGAAAAATGGAATTTGGAGAATAATAAGGTTGCTCTTTTAAGAGCTGAAATGTTCCAGGACCCTTTGCATATGCATTGCTAAGACTGCCACATATCATTTTTTTTTTTAAAGTAAACTCTTAAGGATTGAATAATTCTAGTGCTCACTTTAGTGATGTGTTTAGAGGCTAAATTCTCTGAGGTCAGATTGTAACCCCTTTGTACCTCTTTAAACTTGTTTTGTAACTTCTTCATACTCCATGATGGGTGGTCAAATGTATAGCATGCATTTTTTTTATGCAAGCCTTTGTTGTACTAACACAAGAATATATCAAATGCACCACGAGGGCGAGATTGGCACACAGGGGAGACACTTTGAACACAAAGTAACGATGTTGTAAATTTTTATTCCCAAAGTGAGTCGGCAATTTCTATGACACTAGGATCATTTATAATATTTTTGATTTTTGATTTTCTTTGTCTTTTTTTCTTGTTTTGAGTTTGAATAATAGTTCTTTTTCTAACATGCAGTTCCTTATGTTTTGTTGACCTTGATAGGGAAACTTGATGGTACAAAAGGATTTGTGAAGGAAGACTCACTGCTAGTAGTGTAGTAGAGAAAAACAGAAGGCTTTTTTGTAAAAATTTCTTGTGAGTCTTCAGTGTTTGTGATTTATACATATATGAGTCAGAAAGTAGCTAATTATCCTTTTGCTGATGTCTTTGCCTACACATAATGATTATACGTTTACTGCTAGCTAGTTGAGTATAATCATAAGTTCATTTTTTATTCCATGATAGAGTATTGTATTATTTTGTATAATAGAAGTATCAGCATGGTATGCAATCTGAACATTAGAATTGTCATGGATCGATGTAATTGTTGCAGCTATATGTGGATGAATTTGTATCTGTTAAGACCACTCTTACCAGTACTAGTCTTAACGAATATATTGTATATTAAAAGTATGAGCATGTTAAGCAATGTTACTTTTAGAATTAGCATCTATTTGAGTGTGTTTTGTTATATATGAAGGAACCTATATATTTAAGATGGATAAGTCATGGATGCATGCTGATAGAAGATCAAAGAAGTTTGAGCTAGGAGTAGCAGAGTTTCTCAAGTTTGCCGAGTCTAATGCCAATAACAAAAACAAGATTTCTTGTCCTTGCTTGAAATGTAGTAACAAGGAGGGATTTTCTGTTGGAGTTATTAAGGATCATATATTTTGGAATGGTATTAACGAAAGTTATAAGCATTGGAGGTGGCATGGGGAACCTACTACATCTGCTATGAATGACAATAGAGTTGAATATGAAACTGTAGATTGGGACCCTGGGATGGGGGAGAATGATTGGGGCTTTGGGGAAAGTGAGGATGAGCAGATTTCCGAAGACTCTAATGAGTTTTTGAAGTATGTAGAGGATGGGGATCAACCTTTGTACCCTGGTTGTACGAAGACACAACCAAGCTGAATGGTCTGATTCAGACCTTCAATTTGAAAGCAAAGCATGGAATGACCGATGCTTGCTATTCAGATATGCTTATCATGATTGGGGGTCTGCTTCCTGAAGGGAATCAGGTTCCTTTGTCTTTGTATGAAGCGAAAAAGACACTTAGTGCTTTAGGGATGGAGTATGAAAAAATTCATGCTTGTCCTAATGACTGCATCTTATATAGACAGCAGCATGCAGATGCTCTTATCTGCCCCAACTGTGGTGTTCCAAGGTGGAAATTGGGTAGGGATAAAATTGTGAAAGAAGGGATACCTGCAAAGATTTTATGGTACTTTCCACCAATCCCAAGGTTCAAATGAATGTATCAATCGACCAACACAGCTAAGAATCTTACTCGGCATGAGTCTGGTAGAAAGAAAGATGGAATGATGCGACACCCAGCTGATTCTCCTACTTGGGAATTACTTGACAAACAATATCTACAATTCAGTAGAGACCCTAGAAACCTCAGACTAGCCCTATCTTCTTATGGATTTAACCCGCATAGTTCTCTAAGCAGCAAGTATTCTTGTTGGCCAGTTATACTGGTCACATATAACCTTCCTCCATGGCTTTGTATGAAGAGGAAGTTTATGATGTTGACATTGTTAATATTGGGACCAAAGCAACCTGGTAACGATATCGACGTCTACTTGCAACCATTAATAGATGATCTGAAAGTATTGTGGGATGGAGTTGAGGGAGTATACTATGCACTAAGAGGGGACTACTTCAAATTGAAAGTGGTGCTGCTGTGGACTATTAATGACTTTCCCGCATACGGGAACTTGTCTGGTAGCATTGTTAAAGGATACAATGCTTGTCCAATATGCCTTGACCAGACTCGACCTTATAGGTTAAAGAGAGGTAAAAAAATGGCATTCATGAGACATCGCAGGTTCCTACCTAGACATCATCCGTATAGAAAAGGCTGCTGCTTTTGACAACACCGTAGAGGAGGACCTACCTCCTCTACCATTAACCAGAGAGGAGGTGTTTTCTAGAGTAGAGGGTCTAAATTGTGTGTGTGGGAAAAAGAAACGCTCTCCTCCTGCCAAGGGTGTTAAAGACCAAGGCAGACCTTGCTGGAAGAAGAAGTCTGTCTTCTTTGAACTAGAGTACTGGAAATATATTCCGGTACGACATAATCTCGATGTCATGCACATCGAGAAAAACTGCTGTGATGCCATCATTGGTACGTTGCTGAACATTCCCGCGAAGACAAAGGACGGGGTTGCAGCGCGTTTGGACATGGTGGAGATGGGTATTAGGGCTGGTTTGAACCCAAAAGTTGGTGCCAAAAGGGATAAATTACCTCTGGCTAGTTGGAACTTGATGCTTGCTGAAAAAAAAAATAGTTTGTGGCTCTTTTTTTGAAATGACGGTTCCTGTTAGGTTTTCGTCAAATGTAAGGAATCTTGTCTCTATGGAGGATTTAAAACTTGCCGGTCTAAAATCGCATGACTGTCACACTATCATGCAGATTCTTCTTCCTATTGCTTTACATTCTGTTCTTGAGAAGTCGGTTAGGTATGCGATCATCAGCTTCTGCCTTTTCTTCAAGGCAATATGTGCTAAAGTGATCGATGTTTCGAAGCTAGAAAAAATGCAACCAGATTTGGTTGTTACTGTTTGCTTATTGGAGAAGTACTTCCCGCCTTCATTTTTTGACATTATGATCCATCTAACTGTGCATCTCGTAAGAGAAGTTCAGTTTTGTGGTCCGGTATTTTTTCGGTGGATGTACCCCTTTCAAGAGGTACATGAAAGTCTTTAAAGGGTGGGTTAGATGTCGAACGCATCCTGAGGGATGCATAGCAGAGTCTTATATTGTTGAAGAGGCTGTTGAGTTTTGCACTGAACGTATGTTTAGTGATGCTTCTACTACTGGAATCCCTGAAAGTTCCAAACCACGAGCCTGTAATGCATCCAAACTGCTATCAGGCGCTACCATGATTTCTGTCTATGGCAAGGAGATGCATCAAGCACATCTGTGTATATTGCAGAATACCGAGGATGCAAGTCCTTATTTCATGTAAGTCATAAACTTTTAATTATCATCAGTTTTCCTACAGTCCATGAATTGATTAAATATTTTGTTACTTAAATCATTGAGTTTTGTGTGTTTGATATTCAGTGAACATCTGGAATTGTTGAAGCTTCTCAATCCAAGGTTTTCCAAAAATGAAAAGTGGCTTAAGGATAAACAAAACCAGACCTTTGTTGTCTGGTTAAAAGAGAGGGTATGCGATCATATACTTGATTCTTAGTGATTAACAAAAAATAAGATTTCAACATTACGCTAATGTAATCTATTATTGATTTGAAGGTTTCAAATGAACTGCAGTTTCCGGACAATAATGTTTCGGAAACAATGAGGTGGATGTCAAGTGGACCGAATCATGTAGTGCCGACCTTTAGTGGATACCAGGTTAATGGTGTTGATTTCAACACTAAGGAGCGGGACAATGTGCGATCAGTGCAAAACAGTGGGGTTTTTTTGGTGGCTGATGCAATGCAAGTTTCTAGTGCAAAGGATAAAAATCTCAAAACTGATGATATGGACTTCTATGGTGTCATACAACAAATATGGGAGGTGGACTACTACAAGTTTAGGGTACCGTTGTTTAAATGTGATTGGGTTGAGAATGTTAGGGGCATTAAAGTAGATGAACTAGGGTTCACATTGGTAAATCTGAATAGGAAAGGTCATCTTAATGATGCTTTTGTCTTAGCTAGCCATGTTAAGCAAATATTTTACATTGAGGATCCCCTCGATGCTCAATGGTCAGTGGTTGTAAGGGTCCTAGATAGAGATTATCAAGGGGCTGATTCGGATGAGGAGTTAGAAGATATTAAAGTAGAACAACAGCCATTTGAAGCAACAATGCCATCCATCAAGACTTTTGATAATATAGATGGTGATCAGCATAGCAATTATATGCGTCCTGGAGATGAAGCAATATGGGTGGAAAATGACTGCAATCAACGTGGCTGAGGGCAAAAAAAAAAAAACACTTAGTTAAAGTTGTTTGTTCGTGATTGATTTGTTTTAGAATGCCTATATATATGTACTGATGTGTTTGATGAAACATGTATATTAACACTTCCAATTATGTTAGTTATTTCATTGTCTTCTATGTTGTTTAATTTTGAGTTGTGTTAGTAATTTCATTGCTTTATGTGTTAGTTATTTCATTGTTTTATGTGTTTTTGTTTCATCTATTTATTGACATTAATTGTTAACATATATTATGGGGCTAACTGTGTTTATTATGTATTGCAGGTCATGGCTCCATCTGCAAGCACATTGAAAGTTGCTAGATCTATAGCCTTAAGGATAAAGGCGGTGCAGATGAAACGTATTAGAAAAACCGTCTCTGAACCACCTATTACTTCTCCAAATCGTAAACCTGCTACTCCCAAGAAGGCTGAAGCAAGACTGACAGAAGCCAACAAGGCTACCCTCCCTAGGAGAAGTCCGCGAAAACATAAAACTACTCAGTCCAGCAAGGATGCGTCGGCCAGGAGAAGTATGCCACCGCCTAAAGCAGGAAATTCCAAGAAGGCTGTGGCAACAAAGAAGTCATCGTCCAGTCGTAAGTCTGTAAAGAGCAAGTCATCCGAGGATTCTGATGATGATGACAACATCACTGGTGGATTGAGGTTGCTTAAGCGAGGGATGGTAACCATGAATAAAATTACCAGGCGACTGATTCGAGCAAAGAAGCTAAAGGTGAATTCTAATGCTGATGGGGAGCCAATTGGGAAGGCAGCTAAGGAGATGCAGTCATACATTGGGGTGTTGGCACGCACCAAGATCCCAATATCTATAAATGATTGGAGAAATGTGCCTTTGGATGAAAAAGACAAGATTTGGAATAGTATTCAGGTAAACAATCAGTCTATATATAAGTTGTTGCTAGCTGTTCACTGATTTACATTTCATTATTCTTATTTTTTTTCAAAAAACAGTAATTAAACCTATGATACTTTGTATTCGTTAATGTGTAGGATGCTTATGTGGTGCCAAAATAATGGAAGAAATTGGTGATTACATCAGCCGGCCACAAATGGAGAGAGTTCAAGAGCAAACTAACCAACTGGTACATTATTCCCTATCTGGATTCTCCTGAACTTTTACAGTTCCCTCCAGATGATTATCGATCCATTGAGGTAGATGAATGGAATACGTTCGTGGCTGATAGAACTTCACAACAATTTCAGGTTTGTCTAATACCATACTTGGACATGCAGTTGTGGAACAGTTTATGCATTATTAGTTAGTGTTTATGCAGATACTAAAATATAATGCATAATTCTATATATGCTTTATAGATACTCCGTGAAAAGCAGAGAATAAAGAGGAAGGAGAATAAGTATCCTCATCGAATGTCACGGAAAGGATATGCCAACTTCCAAGAAGAACTGGTCAGTATTCGTCTTACAAATCTATTTACAATATATTTGTTATTCTTTTCGGTTTACACCAAACTGATCATGATGTCACATGTATCTATTCATATTTATAGGTTGAAAAAATACCGATTGAAGAATTGGATCGTGCTACGATGTGGATAAAGGCCCGGCAAGACAAGAGTGGCAACTTCAAAGGGCCAGCAGTGAAGAAGAAGGTCGAAAAAATTGTAAGTTCAGTTTTTTGTAATTGTTTATTACTTGTTGCTTTTTTTTTTTTCTTTTTTTTTCAGGTTTTGTATCCCAAGGATAATTTTTGTGTGCTGTGATTGATGTCTATATCAGGAAAGTTTGAAGAGGAAAGTGTTTGAAGGAGAAATCAACCCTGAAGGAACAGATGATGTTCTGACTTTGGCGTTGGGAAATCCTGAGTATCCTGGTAGGGTACGCGGTGTTGGTGGCTTCGTCAAGCCTTCGGCATATTTTCATCTACCTAAACGCCAAATGCTAAATGTAGAAGATAGTGTCATGGTAAGTGTTAAGAAGATACTAGCAGAAGAGAAAGAAAATATCATTGCTCAGGAAAGAGCCAAATGGGAGTTGGAGATGGAGCAACAAATTTCTAGGGAAAGAGCCGCTTGGGAGGAAAGGTTTTAAAAGTTAGAAGCGATGGTTAATGGGAAAGAGATGCCAGCTGACTCACCCAAACCTGTGACACCGCTGAATGATTTAGGCTCTGGCCAGGGCAGCTGTTCAAGGCAACTTGAAAAGGCTGGTTTGAAAGCTATTGAAATTGAAGCTGCCAAAACTGCCAAGAAGAAGTTAGATTTAGGGGAGGACCAGCAGAAAGTAGTTGAGGAGAATGAAGTCTTTGTGGATGGGGAGAGCTGAACATCAAATTAACCTCGATTATTGAGGAGGAGGTTAGAAATGATTTAACTCTGAAAAAAAATGCAGTTGTGGAGCAAGTGCAAGAGCCTGTAATTAATCGCTACCCTAGCTTTACTTTCTTTTTCCTTACAATTAGTTTTCTTTTCTTTTTCTTTACAATTACATTTCATCAACCATATTGATGACATTGTTGCCTCAAATGTGACTAATGCTTACATATTTTTTGGTTTGAATTAGCAGGTTCAGTCCACCAATATTGTCCAGTCAGGGTGTAAACTTGCGATAGATTCATTGGACAACATAGTGGCTGAAGGAACGATCATTCAAGTGGATGTTGAGTCCTGCAAGCAAACTATCCATGGTGTTCCAATGGCTGAGGAAAATGTCCGAGTATCGATCACCAAATCTATTGTTGCTAATGCTTTGCTACCAATTCCTATTAATGATGAGATTCTGTTTGTCCGCGATGCAATTGGTACATGCATTGCTTGGCCTAGAGACTGGGTTATACCCACTGCAGCTGATGCAAAGGTAATGTAGTTTGCTTAAATTCATTTTTAACCTTTTTATTCTTACCAAAACTCCCATATGAGCTGCTATATTACATGATATAGAAATACTAATCATGCAATGTTATTTTTTATATCAATTGCAGCAGCAAAAGCATAAAATTGTGACGAGGAAAAAGAAGGATATATATGATGAGGATTTTGATCATGATGATTTGGACAAGCTGCCACCCAATTTGGCTCCACCACTTAAGACGTTGGCCACATGGGCTAATGATAACTTGAAGTATGGGATCACCATCCACACAACCTTAGGCGAGGAATTATTTGGATATCTAAAAAAGGTCGTCATCTTCAGAAGGGATGTGTATGCCATGACCAACATGAAGGAGGTTTCTGCCAGCTGCATTGTGATGTATATGAGGTCTGTAATGCATTTTAAATGAAGCTGTTAATTCAGTGTTATTGAATGATATTTTGAGACTTGTGGTTTTACAGCTTCCTTTATCAAGTGTTGAAGAAATCGAAGATGCTTGATATGATTGGCTTCGTAGATCCTGCTAATACTGGTGTCATTGGCTGTGGAAATCCGACTGAACGGGCTCGTTCTTTGTCAGTTTCTTATGAAAGGGGGAAGCCTGGTCAGATTTTTTTGGTCCCCTATAATTCAGCGTACGAAAGCTTCATTCATGCATTTTTGTTTTTGTAAATATTGACTTCTGATCTCATAAATATAGCACTGCAAGTACCTAAATCAGATTCGTGTTGGTATTGATTATCATAAATTTGAATGCCAGCTGTCATTGGATGTTGACGGTGGTGAACCCCACTGAAGAAGTTGTGTATTTCATGGATCCGCTAAAGAGGCGACTCATCACCAGTGAATGGAGAACTATTATGGACAAGTAAGTGCAGCTAGCTTGATGGGTTTTTTGTTAGTATTATGTACAAAACGGTTTAGTCCTCTTTTTTTTGGAGATATCGATTCTCAATTTATAAGTTGTTAGTTTCATCATAATTTTGTGTATTGTGTTGTTGTTGAAGCTCCATCAAAATATTCAATGCACAAAAACATTGGAAAGGCTGAAAGACAGTTCAATGGAAAAACTGTGCAGTATGTGTTCCCCATCTAGCTAACTATTTATTTTTGCATTTTTCCAGTTCAGGCAAGGTTTATTAGGTACTGAAAATATTTATTTCTTTCAGGGCATTCCGGAGCAGATGGGTGATAAGACTTGTGGATATTGGATTATGCATTACATGAGGGATATAGTGGAGGATAAAAACCAAGAGTGGAGTGCTAAGGTAATCAGTAACTAATATATCTATTGTACTAGTGATTTATTGGATTAATCCATTGTGAGGCATAACTAAGCTTCTGTCCTTGCAGTAGGAAAGAAAAGCAAATCACTATTACACAATGGAGAATGTTGATGCTGTCCGGGCAGAGTGGGCAAAGTATGTTATGAAGTTCAAAGATAACTAGTGCATGTGTAGGTTAACTAGTAGTTGAAGATATGTAGCATCAACTTTTGGACATGCATAGTTGATATATATAGGCCAAATTTTGATTGCAGTACTGCTAGCTATTTTGCTATGTTGTTTAGTTGGTTGCCCACATTGTGTAGTGCTTCTGGTTTATTAGCAAGCAGTACTGCATGCATATATTATGATGGCTACCCAGATTAGTAGATATGGGCCATTTAGAACTGATGCTGATAATTAGGTTTGTGTACATGAGACAATGGTGGATTAATGGAAATTGCAATATGATTTTGGATGTGGATTTTATGATTTCAGGAATAGCCAATTTTAATTTCCAGAATGCATGCATACCAATTGTACAGGGGACTACTAAAATGTGTCGTCACAAACTGCAAGCTACAACAAAAGCACACCAAAACGTGTGGTTGCAGCTGCATAGACACAACACAAAAACCAATAAGTAGTCTATTGTCTTTTTGACAATGGGACAACAGAAAATTGTAGTCTGAAAGGCAAAACAACAACATAAGTTAGTTGAAAGTATTGGCTAAAGTGTATAACAACAACAAATAAGTGTGATTGGATGTGATTACAGACAATATAAAACATATACTATTAGTGGTCCTTTTTATATTCAGACCACAAATATTTGTCGTCTAAATAATCTCAAACGACAGTAAATTGTCGTCGTAATGAGACTGACATAACAGAAAGAATATGATATCTATTGTCTAAACCATTTCCCAACATCACATATGTATAATTTCAAAACCTTTCACACAACATTTAAATGTCATACAAACCTACCCTAAAACGACACTTAATTGTCCTCTGATGGTCTTTACGACCACATATAATTATCATTTAAAGTAAATTAGCACAACCTTTAATTGTTGTTGTATGAGATAAGACACTAAATACGAGTTTTCATATTTCTTATTTAAGGGCATTCAGACCACACAAATAAATCTTGCAAATATGCTTCACACAATACCATTTAAAAAATACTGTGGTTGTTTTGTCTATCAGACAATACAAAACTGTTGTTTGAATGCTTTTAAAGATACATATCACAATGTTCCCAAAATGCAAAACTCATCAGACAACACAAGATTTTTATTTTTTTATGTCGTCTGATGCCCCTAAGAGACGACACCGTACTAGACGACACATTTTTGTTCGTTCAGACGACAGAACAGTTCTGTCGTCTGAAGGGCTTTTTGGCATAGTGCATTAGTTTAAAATGTAAGCATCTGCAAAATCCTGATTATCTGCAAAAATGGGTACTATTTTATGCTCTTTGTGTGCCTGATCTATTCATGAAAAGAGTGGGAAATAATGAAAAGTGGTCACTTGTTGAGATTGATTATGATCAAGTTCATGGCCTATACAGGGAAACCACCAATTTCATATCAATTGAGATGTTTTTATTTATATGAAAAAAGGAGCTTACTTGTTAGCAATCCAATCTTTAGTTGGATGGTTGGAAAACATTTCGTTCAGCTTTCATACCTTGATATATATTATGACACTGGAACCTTTTGTTCCAAAAGTTCAGTATTTTTACTATTTTGTAAAGTATTGGTGTAATTATTCCACTTTTGTAGTTGTATACACTGATAGTATAATGACAATTTATACCATTTTTCTATAAACTGGAGTGACTTGTGGTCTACGTTTTGTGTATTCTTCTAAGTGGTTGCAGATTTCAAAGGCCTACTGGAGCAATTCCTTCTGTAATGCTGGGATTGGAGTCTCTGACAAGAGACTTATTTCAGTCCCCCTGAAGATTACATGAATGGTAAGAACAATTTTCATGAACCAACTTGTGAACAACAATTAAAGAAAAGCCAATCTTATATTGTTGTCACTTTGATAGTTGATTTTTCTATCTATAAACAATTGTTTTCCTTCATAGTTACCAGATATTAGACTCTCCCAAACATTTCTTTGTAGAAGAAAAATCAATTGGAATTGTCTTCTAACTCTTTTGCCTAAGTAGGAAGTTAAGTGTTCAAGCTTTTGTCTAACAATCACAATTCCTTGTGTTACATTCTTGATATCCATGAATTCTCCCTTGTAAATCTAAGTTTGCAGAAGTGCTTATGTTAAGTTTTGTATATAGATCATTGAATCCTCCCCTTGTAAATAGAAGTTAGCATGGAAGTCAATCATTTGTAGTAAGCTCAAGTGAGTTAGGAATATTGGCAAAAGTACTAGTCTAATGTACTTTCTCCTCCCCATCTCCAACTTTCTCTAAAAGGCCATTCTGACGTACTTTATCAAGCTTTAGAATTTCAAAACTGCATATAAGGATATATAACTATAAGACATCATAGATTTGTATAAACTGCGTGTTAAGAGGACCTCATTTTTATAGCTCTTACTTTTATGTCATCACACAATATACATATTAAAATGCAAACTAAGAGAAAAGGTAGAAATCTATCAAGCACAGATTGGTTCTTGCTATTCTAGTTCCTCTGTCTTATTTGAGATTAATGTCTGTCTGCTGGCTTATATTTTCCAAATGGGGTATGTTCTGTCCATACTTTTGTTATGCTTACCAATTATTATCTCTGTTTTTGGTATGCAAAAAGGGGTTACTGCCGGAAGATGAAATCATTATCCTATAGAATTTCGTAGTAAATATTAAAGAACAATGTTGTAGTTATGTGTTGCATTTTCCTTCTGTGATTAATGCTCACCCTTGAGATAAAACATAAAAAGCAAAGCTTTGCAACTTAATGGTCGTTCAAAGCAGTTAATAGTGAAGGTGGTCATTTGGTTTTGAACACTTTGAAGCAATGATTATCTTGTTACATTTGTTCAACTTTATATGTACTATATGTGTGTGTTTCAAAATCTGTTTATTAATCAATTGATTGTCTGTTACAGATGCAGTCTTCCCTTACAAAGATCATGTCTTTACCAGCTGATACAGAAGTATACTTTGGTCATGAATATACATTGGTTAATCATGTCACCTTTTCAGTTTTCTGTAAGCTATATAATGTTTTAAAGTTCAGAACAGGGAACTGACTTGAGGCAACCATTTGTGACAGAGTAACTCTAAGTTTGCCTTATCTATTGAACCTAAGAACGAGGCACTGCAGTCCTAAGCAGGCCGTGTCACACATCTTCACAGCAAAGGCATGCCTACGGTAAATACTCTGGCTTTTATTTTAATAGTATGGTCTTTTGAGGTTGCATTTAGTGATCTTTGACTTCGGATCTGGTTGGAAAGCCACTAATTGTGTAGTGAGAATGTGATTACATCTCTTCAGAATTCTTATATCTGAAAGTTTTATAGCCTTTAGATCTCAATTTGCTGTTATGACTTATGGTTTTGGAAGGTTTCTATTATTCAATAGACTAAATTACATTTCAAGCCAAATCTAAATAGCAATGCCTAAGTACTTGCAGTGTAGCAAACTACTAATTGCATTTTTCAAAAACTTTCATAAGAGCAACATTTTTCTAGTATATATTTGTGTATAAAAGGAAAGCATAATCTTGTTTCACATCTCCGGGGATACTTTGACTAATTAATTAAGCTATGTTGTCAAGGCGTGACTATATTGTTATGTTTTGAAAGATCACATGTCTTCCAAACTTGGGTTTGCAATACCAGATGTAAATATAAGTCTTTATATTTTGTCTTTCTATGCAGCTTCTTGCTTATGTCATTTTGTCATGTTGCTCATGGGTAGTGTGGCTTTTGATGTTGGAGTATTGTATGCAGCATCTTGAAACAAGTTGATGTGGTGGCAGAAGCAGAAGAAAAAAAGAGGACCAGCAGGAGCAAACATTAGTAGTGGCCGAAGTGGGCAAGCAATCATAAATAGTCCAATAAACAATGATCCATTTCTAGCACACTAATGTCTTTGTCCCAGATGCAATGTTAAACAATAAATTGTCACCAATTCATGATTTTGTGGAACAATGACTAATACGAATTGTATCTTGGTGGATCCAATGTACTTTGAAGTTTAAAATATGGGTTGGAGTACTATTAGTTCATTTGATTGTTTGCATCAGATTTTATTTCCATTTGATCACTGCTGTTCATTAGGTAAAATGAATATTTAAATGATCATACAACAAATTTCTCATTTATCAGACAATGGTTTTTTCAAAAAATAAGTCTTCTAATTTACTCTCACACAACAGAAAGCACTAGAACCCCGCTGTCTGACAATGCCTAACAAACAACGGATTTAAAGAAATTTTACTTTCTGAAAGCAGCGCCTCAATTGCTGCACAGCTGCGCCTAGCATCTGCCGAGCCATTACACAACAGTTATAACACATAGCCGTTGCATGTGTGTTTCTCAGACAACTGTGTTCCACCGTTGTCTGAATTTTCAACAGACAGCAGCTCGCTCTACATCGGTGGCACTCCAAATCAGACAACAGTTTTTATTTGTCATCTGATAAGTTTTTTGGCATAGTGAATGGAAGCTCGAGTGCCGCTACAAATTACTTAATGCAATGCTGAAATTACATCAAGTCAACAAGAATCAAACATACCTGAGAGAAGTGAAAGGAAATGAGAACAGAGTCAGGGTGGAGGCGACTTAGAAATTCCGTGAAGAAATCAGAAACTGACCGTGGACCGGTGAATCTAATACGACAATGACCGGCACACCAAAAAGCCACCATGGATGTCTCTTCTTAGTTTCACAAAATTGCTAAAGGTCCATAATTTGATGTTTGAAGTTTTCATTTTTGGTTTTTGGTGTTGGGTGTAGTGAGTAAACGTTTTGATGACTGCAACAAAATCGCACCACATAATGAAAAAGATAACAAAGTATGTTAATCTGGACGGTTTTTTTTTTTTCCTTTTTTTTCACCTAGTATTTTTTTTTTTTACTGAATGATTGAATGAGCGAGGATAGGAGAGGAATAAAGCCTCCCTATCGCCCCATTTTATTAATCAAAGAAGAAGAACAAAAGGAGGGTAACCAAACCATTGTGGTTGTGATGTTCCATGAGGCGTTGCGGTTGTGATACGCTCCCGGCGACGGTGGCGTTGGAGAAACACTCCATTTGCTTGCGGCAGTTTCTACAGAGGGGTGGAGGCTTGAACTGGGACGGACCAATCATGTTTGGGTTTTGGGTGCTGCTTTCATTTGGGTTTTGTGGGCTGCTATAGGTTTTAGATATTTTTAGCTTTGTTTATTTTCAATAATTCCCTATTTTTTAGGGGGGGGGGGGGGGGGGGGGCTATGCACTTTGCTTTTTGCACCCTAAACGTCTTATCTAGGCGTTCTAGAAAATCTTTTGCAGTAGTACCAAATGAAGATTCACACTATTTGTAATCATGGTGCAATAGATGGCGCTCAACCCCTTCTTGCCTAGAGGACAATTGCTCTTAAAGCTGTCGAGCAGTACGGCTGAGGACTGGGCTGCCCAGGCGGATCCCTATCGGGCTCTAACAATTTCTTCTCCTGTTTGCTGCTGCTAGTGAACAATGTATGTCATATGAATTGGCTTTCGCTCCTATTTTCGGATCGAAGAGGTCTGCATCAGAGAAGGACATCACTTACTCTAAATAGTTGAACCAGTTAGTTCCCCTTGTGCCAGTTCAACTAGATTTTGAGCCTTCTATGGCTTTGGCTTCGCAAAGTGGTGGCTTGGAGATGTCTCTGGTAAAGAAAAGAAATTTGGGTTGACCAGTGGGTAGCAAGAACAAGGTTAAGTCGGCGCTGTGCCCAGCCTAAATCATTGAAGTTAGACCCAGAGTCTCGGACTTGAAGATTACTAGGAGTTCCAGGAAATAAAAGAAGAAGAAAGTGCCCATAGAGGGTGTAGAACAGGTTGTGCCTTATGAGGATGTTGATAGCCTTGGGGTAGCCCCGTCTGCGTAGGGTGGTCATAAGGTTTACGAATAAACTAAGGTTAGATCTTGAATTGCTTGGAAAAAAATTCTAGTAGTATTGTCAGGTTATTGGTTACTTTTGGGCTGCTTATGTTAGCTTTATGTGGTTACTGTGTCAATCCGCATTTTCTATTAATGGATTGACACTCA
Source organism: Rosa lucieae (assembly GCA_024704745.1). Classification (NCBI taxonomy): domain Eukaryota; kingdom Viridiplantae; phylum Streptophyta; class Magnoliopsida; order Rosales; family Rosaceae; genus Rosa; species Rosa lucieae. The sequence goes on along the minus strand of JANPXK010000409.1, from coordinate 14,493 downwards.
ATTTCCTTCAAAATATTTTTTTGCCACATTCATACATCATTTTGTGTAGATAGATATACGGTTCTGGAATCAATCAATATTATAAACATATATCCTATAAAAGAGTCAAATTAATTATTAAAGTGGAAGGTGAGAATACGTTGATAGGTAAACAAGCTCATTAGTAAATATAAAGTGAAATTGTAAATAGACAAAAAATATATACATATAACTAGACATAAATGGAGATTACACTATAGCAAGCAATTTGCTAGCGCTTATCTTCCTTCAATCATCATAATGGTAGCTTCATTCTTGGAGGAATTAGTATGTTCAGGCGGTTGGACATGAGAAACCAATTTTTGGATAGTGAATACAGGCCTTTTAGGATGTGGACCATCTTTCTCGCTACTTAGCATTAAAGCTACATCCATCATGGTTGGTCTATATGCAGCATTGTCCTGTATGCAAAGAAGCCCAACATGCACATATGTCATTACTTCTGACTAGGAATATGAATCACCCAATACTTCATCTACAAACATCAATGCCCTGCCTTTATTCCACAAGTTCCAAGCCTGAAAGTATTGACATTAATTGTTGTGAAGACTTGTTAAGACTGTAATGTATTTAGCTTCATCTTAACGGTTTACGCTAAATAAATGAGCTAGATATTGCACATAAAATCAACAATTTTTCGTTTACGATTTAGAGTATGAAACTCCACACAGGCAAGCAAGACAAGTTGTTGGTCATATAAATAGAAGCTCTTATTCTTCTTGCTGCTAATAATATCCAATACTAAGACCCCGAAGCTGTAGACATCAGATTTTTCAGAAAATATCCCACCCATAGCATACTCTGGAGACATAGATCCACTGCTTCTCAGCTACGTTCATGGCGCCAATAAGCTCATGAAACCTTATGATACGCCCTGCATTCACATCAATCCGATAATTCTTAGCAATCAACAGTGCAGAGAGGGGGAAGGTAGAGAGAGTTTTCTCGATCAACATCGTATCAGTGATGTTCTTTCCACAGAATTCCATCAAAGACTTGATATGAAGGGTTTCCGAGTTATAGTCAAGTACAGACTTGAAATCATAGAAGCGAAGGCTATGTCATCTCACTTCTAAATTAGGAAGTAGGGAAACACGAACGTTGCCAAATCGCTGCTCGAGTTCTACCCATAGTTTTCTAGAGTCCTCTTCATTGAGGTACTCACTTTGGAGCGTGTCATTCATGTGCCTTTTCATGAAAATTATGGCTTTAGCTTGATTCGCTTCAAAAGCGGCACCTTTCTCAACAGTGAGCACGTTCTGACTTGGCTCTTGGATGGTTTCCAGAATTCCATCAGCCTTAAGATGCTGGTGCACATCACGGACCCACCTGTGGTATCCTGCGCCTGTTGTCTCCAGTGGAACAAAGTTCAACTTGTTCAGGTTACTCATCCTGAAAAACAACAAATGATTAGGGTTAGTTTCGGAGCGAAAAGGCTACCACGAAAAAGCAATAAAATTTCTAAGAGTAGTCGCTTCTAAGAAATTAGGGATTTATGAGCGTAGTCGCTTCCAAGAAATCCAATTCCAAGAGAGGTTTGGATTAGATCGAAACAATGATGTTTGTGGTCGATCATTTCTTCTCAACAAACTCTAAGTTTGGAGGACTCTACAAGCTCCAAGCTTGAAGTGAGCAAGAACCCTCACAGTTCGACTTTTGGTCTCCCTTATGAGGAAGAAAATGGGGTAGAAGAAGGGAGATTGCAAGTCCCCGAGAAAAAGAATAAAAACTTCAAAAACGGGAACTTTTAGAAAAAAATACCTTGAAATAGGTTGCCGGAAAATTTGGCAAGAAAAAGATGCCGGAAAAGTGGTGGCTGGACGATGGTCAAAGGTGGCCCGAGCAGGGCTGGCGGTGGCTGCAAGCAGAGCTGGCAGGGCAGTGCAGGGGTTGTGCGGGGCTGGTGAGCAAGCTGTCGGTAGATCTCGGCAGGGGGTCAGCAGCTACTCGGCAGATGTTGGCAGGTGTTGTGGGGCTGTCGGCAGCTCTTGGCAGGTGTGCGTAGGGCTCTCAGCAGGTATCGCGCAGGCTGTCAGCAAGTGTTGCAGGGCTATCGGCAGGTACGCTCAGGGTTCTCGGTAGCTTTTCAACAGAGCTCAACAAATCCGGTTCAGCTACTTCTAACGACTGGTTCAAGGCGATTTCGGCCGGTTCTGGGGGTGGCTCCACTAGTTCTGGGCTCCTGGAGTCTAGGGCTACAATATATGTGGCGATGGTTGCTAAGGATTGAAGGCTACGAAATTAGGGCTTCGTGGTGATAACGTGTTTTAGAGAAACAGTAATTGAGAGAAAGTTGTTGTGTATTCTCATTGATAATAGGGGCCTCTTTATATAGAGGATTACAATGCATAGAATCTGAATTATACAAGGAAAGGTAATCATACATTGAATGGATATCTCTAAGATTCTACGAGATTATCTCTAATTAAAACTCTATTACCACTAGGTCAAGTAACATAGAGTTTGGGTCAGACACAAAATAGAGATTTACTTGAACAGGTTATTTATTTTTGAGACATAGAATAGTGGTGGCTTGGTTATTTTTTTCAATTTACTCTTTTATTTATTTATATTTTATTAACATAATTTGATAATTATGTTATTGAAGGGTATTATAGGCACTTCAAAATTTGGTGAAGCCCTTTAACACCAAAAGAAGGCCTCCAATTATAGTAGTAGATATGTGTGTGTGTGTGTGTGTGTGTGTGTAAAACACTTGCTCTCATCTCTCATGTTTCTCTCATCCGTCTGTATCCTCTTCTCTATTGTTGCCCACATCGCTCTCTCTCCTTTGTTTTGTTCTTTCTGGGCAATTATCAAGTAGCGCCTCTCCTTTCTTCCCTTCTCATAGAGTCATAGATCAATTTAATTTCTTCGGTAATAGCTAAGTTTTCCCTTTCACTATTTAGTATTTTAATTTGAGGTGCTCAAGGTTCTTCAGGTTGTTCTCATTTCTGATTAGGGTTTGGGGATTGATTTATTGTTTCCAATTTTGAATTTAGGAGGGTTTGATTAGGATTGGTTCTTTTTTTTTTCTTCCTAGCTAGTCAAAAGATTTTTTGCCTATCTAGGCATAAAAAAAATCTTTTGATAGATAAGCATTATTTTAGCTCACTAATTCGATGATATAATTCCAGCATACATTTGATTTTCATTAATTTTGTGCACTTTGTTTACGTGTTATAGAAATATTTCCTTTGACAGTTTGAACTTTGTACTTTTTGTATGTTATAATAGCACTATGATCAATCTATACGAGCATGAACACATGACTAGTAATGTAGATGCACACAAGGAACACAATCCCCAACATACAGCCAAGAATACTGATCAGAAAGTATAAGCATGTCTATCCTTCACATATGCCAAGAACATTGATCAAAAAGTATAAGCGTGCCTATCTTTCACATATGCTGCCAAGACTCACATTGTACAGTACTATGCATTCACAAGTGAAAGTATCTCAAAGGGTCTACACCAATCTAGAATTCTCTATAGCTTGTATAAATATATGTTACTATTCATTGTAATTTGAGCCAATTCAATACAATACAATTTCTCCATCAAAATTACCTTTCCAGCTCTAGCTTTGTTTCTTTATGGTATCAGAGCCCCCATACCCGTACTTGGCAACTTGTGCCCCCACACCCTTCTCAAAAAGTAGTGGGCTGTCGAACAAAACAATGAGCAGACGACACCATAGAACGCCATAAAGCTCGATTAATTAGTAGCCAAATGATTTCATCAACAAGCCAACCTTGACTACCAAGAGACATTCAGTCCTGTTGCAACCTCCACCACCATTCGTGTCTATTATCTTTAGTTGTGCAACGTGATTGGCCAATCTCCCAATTGGATGTCTCTAATGCATTTCTTCATGGCCATCTCCAAGAGGATGTCTCCACAACTCAACCTCAAGGCTACGAAGACAAAGCCAAACCTCACTATGTGTGCAAACTCAAAAAATCACTGCTTAAACAAGCCCTGAGGGCTTGGTATGAGGAATTGCATAACTGCTTACTCTCACTTGGCTTCATTGCCTCCTCAGCTGACCCTTCTCTCTTTGTCAAATCTGATGGGTGCCTTACATACCTCCTTGTTCATGTCGATGATATTATCTTGGCTGATAACTCTCCCTTATATTGCACTCACCTCATCAATCAACTCAATCAACAATTCTCAAAGAAAGACTTGGGTCCTCTTCACTTCTTTCTTGGCCTTGAGGTAACACACAACTCTGACTGCCTTTATCTTTCCCAAGCCAAATATATCCATGATTTGCTCTCCAAGCATAATATGTTGGATGCCAAGCCTACTTCCACTCTTGAAAGCAGCGTTAACTTGATACAGACACAGGCCACCCTCTTACCGACCCATCAATTTATAGGTCTATGGTTAGGACACTCCAATACCTCACCTGGACTCGCCCCGACATGTCTCAAGCTATTAATAAGGTGTGTCAACACATGCACTCCCCTCGATCTCCTCATCTAGTAGCTGTAAAGCGAATTTTTCACTACTTAAAGGGGACACCAGACCTTGGCATCAAATTCACCCAGGGACCCTCTCTTCTTACCATCTTTACTGATGCTGATTGGGCCGATTGCCCTATCGATCGTCGTTCAACTTCTGGTCATTATGTATTTCTTGGTAACAATCCCTTCATCACTTGGCGTTCCAAGAAGCAATCATCGGTCTCCTGATCATCTACGGAAGCAGAGTATAGTGCCCTTGTTAATGCTTTAGCAGAGGTCCTTTGGTTGTGTTATCTATTTCGAGACCTTCATATCTTCCTTCCTCATACACCACTCTTCCACTGTGATAATATTTCTGCCATAGTTGTTGCTGCAAACCCCATTCTTCACCACCGTACAAAGCACATAGACACTGATTTTCACTTTATCAGAGAACATGTGGCCAACGAATCTATTTGTCTCTCACATGTTTCCTTTGCTCTCAATCTTGTTGATGTATTTACCAAGAGCCTCTTTAAACAGCAGTTCTACCTTCTCATCTCCAAGCTGATTTTCCGGATACCGTTCATCAGCTTGCGAGGGAATAATAGCACTATGATCAATCTATAGTAGCATGAACACATGACCAGTGATGTAGATGCACACAAGGAACACACCCCAACATACAGCTAAGAATACTGATAAGAAAGTATAAGTGTGCCTATCCTTCACATATGCTGCCAAGACTCACATTGTACAGTACTATGCATTCACAAGTGAAAGTATCTCAAAGGGTCTACACCAATCTAGAATTCTCTATAGCTTGTATAAATATATGTTACTATTCATTGTAATTTGAGCCAATTCAATACAATACAATTTCTCCATCAAAATTACCTTTCCAGCTCTAGCTTTATTTCTTTATGCTAGGCATCTAATCAGATGATGAACCACAGTTTATTTAGGTAAATCGTTTTCTTTTATATAGATTAAACATTTGTCTTTTGCTCAATAAGATGGCCAAAGCGTAAGTTGGAGTTCATAGATGTACAAGTACAACTTTGCTTAACTTAGTTGAGTCAGATGTATTTTGTTGCCGACTTGCCTTTTTATGATGACTCGTTTAGTGTTATTATGTGCTTCAACTTAAAGTCTTTCCCCTTGAATTCCATTTGCTTCATATTATGTGGCATATGATCCATTTCCTGCCTTACAGGTTTCATTAGGAGTTTAATAAAAAAGTTGCAACTAAAGTAATCTATTTGGAAGAGTTGTAAGTACATGACTTAGTATATTTTCATGTGTGATATTTTGTACAATACTTTTCGAATGTTATATGCTTGTTGTTGCTTTGAACAACTTCATCTGATTAGCTTTCTCATATCGCCATTATAAGAGCTTTGTATCTCTTACTGTATTACTTATTGATAGAGAATTAAGGTATATTTTCATACTAAAAATGTGTAATGTTCATATAGGGAATTAACTAAGTAGTAGAAAAGTTTGAAGTTGAAAGGTGGTGTTAAATTCATGGCAGCTCCAATCGATCTGTTGCAACTGGATTTCAGGTCAGCTTATATGTTTTATTGTAATTGCTATTTTATATTTTAGTAACAAATTTTTGTTTAGATATCATATACAGAATTTTCAAAAGTTGAAGTTGTCACCGGAGCTTAACAGAAGTTGAAGTCATTTAGTAGAAGTTGGTTTATAGAGGTAGAAATGCTCAAGTCATGATAACGAGGCCATCATATAAGGAAATCCTATATTCCTTCTTGGTGAAATATTCCTTTGCTTGTTCCAGTGTGTAAGTCTTTGGATTGCTGGTTTGATGAACTTCATTAGAGTTATTTTGCTATGTATTGCTGTTTGGTATGCATTCCTTTGTGGCAATTGATGGAAATATTAAATATGTAGTTTGCAGCTTTAAAAAAAAAAAATTGTTCATGTTATAAAGTAGAGAGAAGATAGAGAGAGAATAGTTGGGAGGCATTAGAAGTGTTCTTGTTTCAGTGGTAGAAACGAGGTTGTCATAAGAGTTTCCACCTCTAAGATCCGTACCTGCCAACCATGAACAGAGGTCAGAGGGAAAACAGGGCTAGCAGGCCTTCGACCCTCAAAAAATAAGTCAGATACATGTAAGAATGTAGACTAGGTGGGAGTAAATGGAGAGTAGTGGCTTACCTTGAATGAGTGGAGAGACATGCATTTATAGTGTGGGGATGGGCTTGTCACCTTTTTGTTTCCAAGGTGGGACTAGCTGTTGTCCACCCGATACCACTAGTGTATGGTATCGACATCATGTCTAGGCGTTATCGACATCATTTTAAGTGGCAAGTGAGCCTTGTGCTTCCGATATTTGTGCCTAGGCGGTATATATACCAACAAGTCCCCTAAGTCCCCAGTCAAGAGTTCTCTTGGGTGGGAAGTTTGCCATAGTAGAAATATCGGAAGTGCAAGGTGAGTATTCTCGGCACATGACTTCTGTACAACCACTACCCCCAGTCCCCCAAGTCCCCAGCTAAGAGGAGTTTCCAAGTAGAAACTGCGCAAGCATTCATTGGACATTTGGCGAGTGTTTCTTTGGGGTACCAGTCCCTCGAGCCCTAGGTATGCTATCATATGGCATCAGGTGTGCTCGATACAAGGTGTACCTAATATACGTGGTGCCTATTGGGATAGCCTTGGCTATGTCAGCCTATTTTTACATATGGCAATAGTAATAGTGTTCGTGTAAAGCCGATAATGGCTGTAATGGATGTAGCCGATAGTGGCTGGAATGATGTAGCCGATAGTGGCTGGAATGATGTAGCCGATAGATATCGCTATTATTAAGTTTGGCACAACCTTTTGTTTTGCATGTAGTGCCATGCAATCATATAATGGATAAAGATGAGATATGGAGATATTGTATGATGGAGAGAAGACATGGAGATATCCCATCGTGTAATGGACAAATAAAATATGGCAATATCGTGTAATGGAGATAAGACATGGCAATGTCGTATAATAGATAGGAAATATGGCGATACCGCATGTTAGAGAAAGATACCTCATGCCGATATCAGATAATGACATATGGCGATATCGCATGTTGGAGAAACAACTTGTGGCCATATCATGTAATGGAGAGTTAAAACATAGCAATATTGTATAATAGAAATAAAGTATGGCGATATCATGTAATAGAGAGAAAACATGGCGATACCACGTGAGAAAAATAACTCATGCCGATATCATATAATGAAAAGATAAACATGGCGATACCGCGTATAAAGGAGAGCGTGTCGTGATCATGGTAGTAGCGATATTGGGTGTTGTCGATGATAGTACTAGGCTATGTCACCACAACCATGCTTGTAGCTATTTCATCTCGATCATGTGTTTAGCTTGATCGCATTGAGGCATTTCACCTTGATCGTATTTCATCTAGGCATTTCGCCTTGATCGCATTTCATTTAGGCATTTCGCCTTGCTCGCATTTCATTCAGGCATTTCGCATTGGAGCATTTCGCATTGATCTCATTGAAGGATTGATCGCATTGAAGCATTTCGCATTGTTCGCATTAGCAATACCAGGGTTTGCTAGTGATAGCACATATAGTACTATATCAGCACAACCATGTCTTTGGCAATATTGAATTGTATAGCCATTTCAGCTTGTTCGCGTTAGGCAGTTGTTTGGGATTGCTATACAGTCTGCCCATGCTTTTAGCGATATTGAATTGTATATTTATTTAAGCTAGTTTGCGTTAGGCAATTGTTTTGGGATTGCTATACGGCTTGCTCACGCCTTTAGCGATATTTTGATGCAGAGAGATAAGAAATGGCGATATCGAGACAATTTCATTGAAAATTGCCAAAGGCCGTGACAGAATACACTGCGATCGTGGGTGAATACATGGAAATCATTGGAGAAGACGTGGCGGTTATCCGAGAATACATGGCGATCATTGGAGAATATCATTAAAGGATACATGGCGATCAATGGAGGATTCATCAAGATCATTGGAGAACACATTGCGCTTATTGGAGAATATACTGAGATCGTTGGAGAATACGTTGCGATCATTGGAGAATTGGTAGAGTCTCAGAGAGATTATATAGTAAGGCTGTAAGTAAGCCAAGATAATACTGTCGTGGGTAGGTTTGAAAGAGTATAGTCCCGAGTGTAGTTAGGGCACAAGCGGGGAAGCGTGAAGCTAAAGTATAGGCGAGTATATAGCGCTAAGGCATGGCGAGTACGTTGAATATGTCGCTGAAGTATGACGAGCGTGCAACTGAGGCATGGCGAGTGTGTCCTTCAAAACATAGTGAGTATGCCGCATTGAGATATAGCGTTTGTAGGTCGCCTGGGACATGGGTGAGATGCCTCTAAAGCATGGATAACATATCGCGGAGCATGTATATGACATCGCTGAAGTATGGATAGTGTATCACTGAAGCATAGATAAATATCGCTAAAGTCAAGATAAGATACCGCTGCAGCGTGGAGAACGTATCGGTGAAGTGTGAAGGATATATTGTTGATGCATAGATGACTCTGAAGCATAGATAATTACTGCTAAAAGATAGATAATATGCAGCTGAAACATAGGGGATTTACCGCTGAAGCATAGGTGGGATACTACTGGAGCATAGATCAGATACTACTGAAGTATAGAGAAGATATTGCTGAGCCTGGATAATATAATGTTGAGGTATAGATAAGATATTGCTAAAGCATAGATAATATACTGCTGAGTTGTGGCGAGTATAGGTTATTGAGGCATAGATAATAGACTGTTGAAGCATATATAAGATGTTGCTGAAGCATGGCGAAGACATCACTGAAGCATGGGGAGTACGCCACTGAAGCATGTCGATAATGTGCCACTGAGGCATGGCGAGTATGCTACTAAAACATGGCGAGTGTATCGTTGAAGTATTGGAAAGCATTGAGAGTATGTCATTGAAGCATTGGGAAGCGTTGCTAGTATGTCATGGAAGCATTGCGAGTATTGGGAATCCATAATTGAAGTATGACGAGTATGTATCATTGAGGCATGGCGAGTGTGTGCCATTCAAGCATGGTGGTAGGGTGTACAGGTTCCCCGGTATCAAGAACATTTATCATGGAGAGTGTATATCATTCAGGTATGGCGAGTATGTGTCATTAGTCATGGCAGGTATTTGTACACACCAGTATCAAGAACATTTATCATGGAGAAAGAGAGGATTAATCTCGCTATTGAGATTTCATGTGTATATAAGCAAATGAGGTGCTAAACATGTAGTGGTATGTGGATATAAGATTAAAGTGTTTAAATAAGAGTTTTGAGTATAGCTCAATGAACAGTTTTGTGTGCATGACATTATTTGAACATCTATGCATGTCACCATTTGTAAAGCGAGTATCACAAGTGTAGATGTAGAAATGAAATCAAGATAAAAGCATGGCCTGTGTTTAGCATGTAATCACAGTGGAGATACTAATAACATTGTGTATTTTAGTCATGCGTGATAATCATGGTGATATTTAAAACATTACATCAACATTAAGGCATAGTAAGTATGCTATTAAAATTATCGCATTTTGTGGGCATGCTTAGATTGCAGTAATCAATGAAGCATGTAAGGTAGGATATTAGCTTTAATGGAAAAAGAGTAAATGAGAACTTATCCTGGAGCCGTTCGCAAGTGGGGGAGATATAGTAGAAAGATTGGAATTACCCATATATAAGACTCCATATCGGCTAGCGAGTACCGATAATGCATTTACTTTTGTTCATATAAGGTGCTCGACTGTGTGACTTTGCTTCTGGTAGCATATAGGACTATGGCCAGGTCAGTCATGGAGTAGGCCATAGGAACCAGGCAGCCATGTATGTAGAAACCGATGACAATGCGTCATGTAATTAAGAATAGAAGAAGTGCTTGAATAGTGCTTGTGCATGCATAATGCTCCACGTAATAATCATAGGACGTTGTGGCCATTGCCCATTGACCACTAGTGCTTGAATAATTTAATGGTGTGTACAGGCATTAGTGCACACATAATTATAGTGCTTTGGTGTAGCCAAACTTTGCATGTGGTTACTCATGCCTTGAACAAGTATCATGAATAACAGGAGCTTCATGTCTGCATACTTGAGGGAGAATATACAGCAGCTATACTTGAAGACTACTACATGGTGAGCGATGCAGCTCGTACGCGATCTGAGTTTAAACCACATGGAATGCTGAGTTGGAGATACCAAGCAGGGGGTTGCAATACCGAGTTGGAGATGCCGAGTGGCCTAAAGTGCCGCAATACCAAGTGGAGGGTTGCAATACCGAGTTGGGGATACCGAGAGCATTCTAAGATAGACAAGAGTCGCGATACCGAGTGGTATGTGGCGAGAGCATATTAAGAAGACCAGCTCCCAGAGTTGCGATACCGAGTTGGAGTGGTTAGATAGCATTCATAGGCATTGACAAGTATATAGCTTTTGGTCAAACATTGGTAATGCATAGGAGAGACTTCTGTTTGAAGCAGCTCCCAATTAATAAGAAATGAAGAACTCTGGGATGCCCAGAGGAGGATGCAACTTGATCCCCGGAGGAAGATTGCAGATGGCCGGGTGCTCATAATAGATATGCGTATTTGAGTTTAGTTATCCTTAGCCCTTGCTTGTAAGAAGAGGTTGCTGCATGGAGCAAAATGTGTAGCTTGTAACTTTTCTAGAATTTGCTCTGGGCTTGGAGAATAGAAGTTTGAATATTCATTGATTGAGCTAATGGTTGAATATCATATGCCGGTTGATATATAGAAGCAAGTATGAATGCATTGCATGCATGTAGCATTGTGTAATAAGCACACGCAGGAGTATATTTATATTTGATAATGGATTATGACTCTTGACTTGTAAGCATAATTGCATGCGAGACAAATTGACTTATAAGATTGAAATTGACTTATAAGCATAATCACATATAACATTGAACTATAGAAAGTAGGCTTCAGTACTTTTGGAGAATCTTTGCATGGAATTTTTCCGTTGGGAAGAAATGTAATGACATGTGATAATAATGACACGGACTTTTGTATATTATACATGCATGTGCTAGGAAACTGGCATCAGTAACATGCTTAACAATTAATTAAGTCACAAATTTGTGTCATGAATGCACGTATTGCATGGCATCTGTTGCAAACTACATGCAAAAAGTTCTCAAATTAAAACTTATGGGCATGTGATCTTTTGCAAGTTTGTTGCTTAAGTGGGATGTCCAAAAAGTCTTTCTTCTGTAAGGTAATAGGCACCAGAACTTGTTTCAATTTCTGGGTGCCCAGGACGGCAGGGCACAGGCTTGGGTTCGACTGGGCGATCGAGCTCCTTTGATTCTTGGAGAGGAAATGAGGTGGTGAGCTCTCGAGATGGAGAATGGGTGGCCAAGAAAGCTGCTGGGTGTCCAACTTGCTTCTCTAGATGCCGAGATCATTTTTTTTTTCGAACGGAGAAGACAAGCGATACATTGAGGTGCTTAAGTAGTTGGAACTCGCTTATGGTCCCGAGACCGAGAGGGATAAAGCTACTGGGAGGGGTGTTGTGATGCCGAAAGTTGCAATACAGCTGGTCACTGAGAGATCCATTATTCACGTCGAGATGAGTAGAGAGAGAAGCCCAGATGCTTAGTGTTGCAGCTGGGTGTACTGAGTAAATCTTCATCTCTCTGTTTTTTCTTTGACTCGCTCTTGAATTCAACCTTGTTGGATTTTGGCTTTAATCGACCAAGAAGAGAAAAGGATCAGCGAGAGCGATAACAGCTTCACCGAGAGCAATATGTGATGTTCATGCAGAAGCATAAGCGAGGTGAATTGGCGAGACCGAGAATTTTGGGGGCTATCGATCGGAGTTGGTGCTTTAGCTTAGACCGAGAAATTGGGGTACCGAGAGTGACCTACGACAGCGATACCAGTGGAGTTGGTGCGGCATCACAGCAGCTAGCTAGCGATACCAATTTGCACACCGTCGGTGTCGGTTTGTAGGTTAGGACTCTTGGACTTCCGTTGCCGAGAGCATCTCAGAAACCATGCCCTCGTTGTCTAGAGCGTCAGGGAGAAAAGAAACCGGGTTCCAACTCCAGAAATTGGTTTGGGAGTGCTGTGATTTCGGAGGGGTGAGATGGTGTTGTCTGTGTGCTGTAGTGACGCCCAGAGAAGAAAGCAAGGGTCGTGGGTGCCCAGAGAAAATCGCTGGGTGCTTAAGGCGGCGGAGAGTGAGATATTTTCCGGCGTTATCGGAGGACATGGAATCCGGGGCCTGTCAGAGGCTGGTGAGTATAGTAGTGGTGGAGGTGAGCTGCGTTGCGGTGTTTGTAGAGCAGCGGTGGAGGAGAAAGAAACTCAGATCTACTTTCTCTCTCCTCAAACTCTCTGTAAATCGAAACCTAGGAGCTGAATTACTTGATTTTTGATGATGGGTTATTTTATGAGCTCGATTTCAAAACCCAAAACCCAGAACCCTTTGATGTTGAGTTGAGAGAGTGTGAAGGAGGTACGTGAGCTGCGTATAGATCAGTTGTGGAGGAGAGAGAGAATCTCGGATCTGCTTTCTCTCTCCTCAAAACCCACTGTGAACAGAAACCCAGAAGCGAAAAAGCTTGATTTTGGTGTGAGGAAGATAAAAACTCAGGGGGGTGTATTGTATATGGAATTAGTGGAACTTTTAAAGAAATCTATGGAATTGAAAAGTCTGGGTGTATTCAATATAGACTTTTAATAATCCATGAAAGTCTTAATGTATTCAATTAGGATTTTGAAAGACTTCATCAATTCCACCAAAATCTAGGGGTATTCAATTAGGACTTTTAAAAATGAATAAAAGTACAGAGGTATTCAAAATATCATTCATACTTATGGAATTAGAAAATCATGGATAATCATGGACTTTGTAGTGTTAACTATTCATACCAAACTCCAATAATTTTCCAGCCTCCAGACCAAAGATTTCAAAAAGTCTATCAAAGTTTCCTCTTCAAAAAAAAAAAAAAGTTCTATCAAAGTTATTCTCTCTACATACGAAAAGAAGTTTGTCCTTCATCATCTCTCTTTCTTAATTTTTTGTTTTTTCTCTAATTTTTTATGATATCAACTTTTTTTGATACCCAACATGTTCATTGTAGTTGTTGAATGTGATTTTTGTTTTTTTTTTTTTCAATTGTGATATTTCGAACCATAATAGCAATAAAAATGATTTATGAAACCCTAAAACTCAAATATTGTGGTCTAACCCTAAGACCTTGAACCATACTAAATTTTATCTTATTAATTAATTATTCTCATTAATTTGAATTTATATTATGGTTCAAAAAAAGGTTGAACAATTGAATTTCAATTGATTGATTATAGATCAAGACATTGATCAATATTGCTACAATATATGTTAATCGGCGAAAACAAAATTGATGAGAATAATTAACCATAAACATCAAGTGATCTATATTGTATATTTATGTTGTTGGGAGATTAGGAATGAGAACAAACTCGCTAAACAGACTAACAATCATTTATTTGAGTCCATTTCTATTAGAAGATATTGGAGCATTGAAGAGACAACAAGTTATTATTTTGTTTTGTGTTTGGGCTGCATTTGTTTTTTTTTTTTTTTTTTTATATTATGTACATCCTAGGAAATCTGTAGAAGTCATTCATAATAAAGTATATAGATTTTCATGAATCAATAAAAGTCTGTTGCTAAAATCAATGGTTTTAAGAAATCCATAACAGTCTATCGACTTTTTAAAGAGTCTGTGGACTTTTCAAAAAGTCTGTCATTTAAAAAAAGTCTGCACAAATCCAAATACAATACACCCCCCTTAATGTATTCAATTAGGATTTTGAAAGACTTCATCAATTCCACCAAAATCTAGGGGTATTCAATTAGGACTTTTAAAAATGAATAAAAGTACAGAGGTATTCAAAATATCATTCATACTTATGGAATTAGAAAATTATGGATAATCATGGACTTTGTAG
>JANPXK010000407.1:0-11384 GCA_024704745.1 Rosa lucieae | reverse complement strand
CCTTAAAATCTTTAACCTGAACCTTAGTATAGCTACACTCCTACCCTTTGTTCTAAAAACTTAGTGGAGCTATCTTTTGGGACTTTACTTAAGGATTTGGCATTGAGAATGAAAATTGAGAAGAGGTGAAAGTTCAAGTGTGGGGGTAGACTTGTCCATAAAAATATATATATAATATATATGAGAAAGCCGAAAAAAATGAGAAGAAAAGAAAAATGTCACGGCTCAAAAGAAAGAAAAAGAAATATGTTTATGGATTTTAGTCCCCCATACTTAGTGATTTTGGAGTTGATTTGAATTGAAGGCCCACTACAGAAAATTTGGCCTTTGTCCATTCCACTATAGTTCAAGGGAAGTTTACAAGAAGATTGGGCCCAACTGAAGACATTAGGCCCTTTTATGTTACCTCTAGGGAAAGTGACGTTTTTGCAATGCCTTGGTGGATTCCTTGAGGTCTCTACATCTACATGTGCTCTGCTAGGTTTTTAGGACACTTTGATAAATCCTTACCTTTCGTTTCTTTAAACCTTGAGCCTTGGCCCCATTACAACCCCTGATAAGACCTTCTTGATCCTTAAGATGGGACAGCCCTTGATGTGGAGATGAGTTACAAGAGTTGAACCTATGGCTTGGGTCCATCTGTGCAAGTAGTTGGTACCTTTCATGAGATCTTTAAAAGAAAAATATACATGTGCTTTCGTTTCATATAACATGTGATATACTACTTGCTATCTTTCACATATACTTGAGTGTATAAGCTTTTAAGCATTGCCTTGAATTCTGAGAGAAGAAAGAGTGGATATACCTTGTGAGGATTTGAATCAAACTTGTTTGAAACATGTTTACCAGAACCCATCACCATTGTTACAGCCAAGTCCTACTTGTGTATGTGAAGATTATGTGTTTCAATTAACCCTCGAATGCTTAAACATTGAATTTTGGTTGAGTGCTAATCTTGGTGTTTGAAAGTAAGAGATTGCTGAGCAAAAAAGTTGAAGGGCAATAGAGTCATTGTTTTTGTAGAGTCTTTAATTTTCGTTGAGTCTTAGTGTGATTTTGCTAAGGGACTAGCAAAGCTAAGTGTGGGGGAATCTGATAGGAGCATTTTAATGCGACGTTTTAAACTGTATTTCCCTACATTTCTTGCGTTATTTCCTTATTAAAACCCTGTTTAGGAAAGTTTCCATTCTTCGATGGGAAAGTTCCTATTTGTAGAAAGTTTCCATTTTTGGTAGTTTCTATTTCTCCTTTTTAGAAAGTTTCTTATTTCAGTTTAGGAAAGTTACCATTTTTCATTTTAGGAAAGTTTCTATTTTTCATTAACAGTTTCTATTTTCAGGTCCTTGTCACAAATGAGCTGAAATGAGCTCACAAATGGAGAGAGAAGCTAGCCAACGTTGGAGGGAGACAAGATGAAGTACAAAGGGAAGCACAAATGAGCAGAAATGAAGAAATGAAGCTTTCCTGGTCCAACCAGGAAACCCTGTCCAGAAAAGGAAAGCTTGCCAAACAAACTCTTGAGCCAACCATGAATGGAGATCGAATTAATGAAGTGACATGGCATGAAGAGAAGCTTCTTGAAGACTTTAGAAGATGACATGGCTTGAAGGTGACGCACAAAGGCCCAAGAACTCTCAAGAGGTTATGGATGTCGGCAAATGGATAAAGGCCCATGGAAATTAGGGTTTGTACCATGAGAAGATATTTTTGGAGAATATATATGTGTTTGCCGTAAAAATACAAGAGGAAAAGGAGGAGGCAACATGAAAATCTGAAAATATAATTGAAGATTTTGATTGGAGTAATTCAAGGGAGATTTTTTAAGGGCAACATTAAACCGAGTGCGTGCATATGTGGTACGTAAAAAGGAGTTCGTATGCGAAAGTTATAAGCGAAATAAGAAATTACTGTTTATGATAAATTTGTATAAATTTGAAAAGTTACTGTGGCCGGGTAACTTTTCTTTCTTTCTCTCTCCTTCCCCCCGTGCTCTCTCAGTCTCTCTTCTGCAACTCTCTCTTTCTCTCTTCTGCAACCTCCTCTTTCACCACCTCTAGACCACCAAAAAGCGTCAAATCGGTGGCTACGGACTCGTCTTGACCTCCTCTTGGCCCCTACGGTGGTTGCTCACTGCGGCTTGGCCGGAAAAACGACGTATCGGGTCCTTGAAGTTTACTGTAGCAGGTGACCGTTGACCCGAATTCCGGCCACCTCCGGCGACAAAGCCAGGCTTTTTAGAAGCGTCTTGAGGCGTACTTGAAGCTCCCCAAATATCTTGAAGCGATTTGCAGCGTGGAGGAAGAAAGCATAATTAGAAAATTTTACTCTACTTCGGTTTGCTTAATTGTTCGGCCACTTCAAGGTATTTTCTGACTTTGTCACAGTTGAGAAAGTTATTGGAAATGTTGATATGATGCTGTGGATGAAATTTGGTGGCCGGAGGAGGAGTTGGCCGCCGCATGAACAGTGGCATCGCATGAATAGTGCGATGGTGAATAGTGCGGTGTATGAACAGTGATTTATATTATGTTTTTATTAGCTAGTTAAATCCTATAATATTGGTAGAAGTTGAATATGTGAATTTGGTTGGAATTGGAGAAGTTTTTAATTATTATGAATTTTTGAAGTTTAGGGTTTCGATTATCGAATTACGAGAATCCGACCGTCGGATATCTCTCGGTTCTGCTTGGAACCTTTAAATTAACGAATTGGTATTAGTGGTATAATTTGGGTTGCATCCAAGGAGAAGTGGAGATGTAATTATGAGGAATTGATTTTAGGAATCGTATTAATTTGTCGAATAACTATTCCGGAATATAATGTACAGGGCGATGTACCGAGCTATTGCTCGACGAAGGAACTCGTATGCATGGTCGCCTAAATAGTACTGTGAGTGGACATTTGTTTTTTTTAATTCCGCATGCAGTATTATTATTATTTTCTTCCAATTGAGATTTAATTTGTTTTGAATATTTGAGATTTAGTTTATCGAGATTTATTTGGATTACGAGATTAGTATGAAATTCCTTCCCGAGGGCTTTTAGTAGATTTTTGAGATAGTCATTCATGAGTTATTGAGTTGGGAAATGATTTTCGGGAAGTGACTGATTCGGAAAAATATTATGAGAATTATTGTTTTCGAATATCAGTTTTTATGAAGATATACGAGTGCGAGGGATTTAGCAAATATTTGAGCATGATTGATTTATCGAGATTTATTGGGTTTTGAATTCCGCACTTATCAGACTTGGGTTAGATGGAGCTTTCTTTCCGAAAGCAATTATTGAATTATAGAGTATGTGATTATGCTTTCGAGGATTTATTGAGATATCGAGGATTGAGTTACTGAGTTATGCTTTCGGTGAATTATTATTGATTTATTGAGGTAATATCGAGTTTCTTTCCGAAAGCAAGTGATTGAAAGAGGTTATGTTCAGTTCTTGAGGAGGCTATTCAATTTATTAAGGAGGCCAGTTTTGGCGCATGCGTATCTTACCTAGTTGGCAGTCCCTTCTAGGTAATAGTCTGGTTGGCAGTCCCTTCCAGACTACAGCTCGGTTGGCAGTCCCATCCGATGCGTCACCTGGTTGGCAGTCCCTTCCAGATGACATGAGGTAGCTAGTCGGCAGTCCCGTCTACTACCTGTGGTTAGTCGGCAGTCCCGTCTACTACATGTGGCTAGTTGGCAGTCCCATCTATCCACCGCCTCCTATCCCGGTTGGCAGTCCCTTCCGATGCGTCATCTGGGTGGCAGTCCCTCCTAGATGGCATGAGATGACTAGACAGCAGTCCTTTCTAGTCATCAAACGAGCCTCATGAAAAGGATGTTTTTATAAGGATTGAGGATGAGATTTTAAGAGGTTTCAAGATGTTCTTGTTACGTGATTGAGAATTCAGTGAAGAGGATGATTAAGAGTGTTTTCAAGATTGTTACTGCATGCGAGGTTTTAGAGAATAACTTGGGAAAGCATTAAGTTTTACTTATTCATTTGAAATTACTTATTTTTCGTCCACTCACTCTAACGGATTTTAAATGTTTTCCCCTGGGCCCTTCGGTTTTAAATGCCCAGTTTGCAGGCCAGTTTAGCTTGAGGTCGAGCGTACTTGGGGTTGAGGCATAGTTGTCATAGCTTCCGCATTATAAAAGTATTGGTCGTTCATCTTGTTTTCTTTTCTCTTGTACGCCTGTATATTAGATTGCTCTGATAACCTATGAGATTAATATTCTTAAATTCAGAATTGTTTATGAAATGAGATATATGAGATGTTGTGTGATATAGGGAGCAGGGTGGCTCCAGGAGAATAAGGATGGATGATTTAGAAGTGTGGATGTTTTTCTACAGGTTTTGGGTTGTCCATTTTTAGGGGAAGTTCTGTCAAATTTTTGGTAGAATTTCTTCTAAAGTGGGCCCCGCAGGACCTATTCGGATTTCAGGGTGAAAACCGGGCCGGGTCCTGTCAGTTGGTATCAGAGCACTAGGTTGTAAGATTCTGTAGACTTGTTTCGATCTGGTTACCTTATATGCTTGATGTTACTCAGTACCTCCCGAGTGATGGCCCGACTGCAGCGGTTCCCCATCGTTTACTCTTCGGTGCTGAAGTATTCATCAAGTATGTAAGGTACATGGTTAGTTAATTTTCCTTCAGGTGTTATGCCTCTTATACGCCGACCTCATAGGGATCTGTCTGCATATCAGATTGTTTAAGTGTCTTGCACCTTTTCATGGTGATGGTGATGTTAGATTACCTTACAGGGTTGAGTTATGCTACGAAATGTGATCCGAGGGAATGTGGTGGTTATCTCTCCCTCGATGCCAACAAGTTTGTTGGGGTAAGGTTTAAGGTGCAAGACTGGAGTTCGATTTCGTGTTTGATTGTTAGAGTTGAGTGGGCATAGATTTGGGTTGTCTCAGTTTGCTATAAATTGCTTTAGAATCAGAATTGTTGATGGAAATGGAACTAGTAATATTAGTGGTTCTGACGTTGAACCAAGTTTCAGGAGATGTGTTACGTGATGTGATATGTCATGTATGTGACATTTGGGATATCATTGACAGTTGTTGGAGATTACTTGGAAATCATAACTGGTTATCTTGGGTCTTTGACCTACCATGATATTTGGATTTTGCTTTGTTCGGATTGGAAGAAATTGATTTTTGATACATTGACTTATAATTGATCCTTTTGAAGTTGTGGATCGTATTGAGTAAGGAGATAGTCAGAATTTAAGTTTGATATAGTTTTATGTTTGAAACTTGAGTATTTAGTTGGACGCATAGAGCTTTACAGCCGAGTTACGATCTTTGCCAGTATTTAATTGAGAAGATTAGAAACAACTTTTGTATATGAGATTGTGCCTATGCGTGTACTTAATTGGTTATCCGTTTTGGCTGAAACGGTTGTACCTAAAGTTTGGAGAATAGCGGTAGTGATTTCGTTGGGTATTTATAATGGTGCAAGTGGAATTACTTGTGATACAGAGTATGATTCGAGTTATAAATTGAGGAGTCTTGAAGATTAATTGTGATAGATTCTTGGTAAGTTTTTGCTAAACAGTTGGATTGTGATATTGTAAGAGTGGTTAGTGGAATAACTTTGAGGAAATAAGTTTTAGTTGGCTCCGGAAATACTTCTAAGGTTTGACCAGAATTCTTGTTATATGTGGGTCAAACGTAATACGGTATGTCTGTGTAGTGGCGTATTTCAATAGTATTAAATGGAGGAATTGGATCGCCAGGTGGTTGGATTAAGTTCAGATCCAGGTACCGCTATGTGTGAAATGAGATGTTGGACGAGTGTCTGTTTTGCATCAAGGTTGTTGTTCGAGGAAAGACTCTGTGAACGGTGTTTGTCATCTAGGAAAATTGGTGGTTGCTTGAGTTGCATACATATACTAACAGATTGCTTTGAAGGAATTAAGTGAATTTTACTACCTTGGTACCGTTACTGGTGGTAATGGGTTCAACAGTTTGAAATTTAGTTTTCACTTTGATTGATATTTCTACTGTATGGTGGCCCATATTTGGAGAAGTACAGGAAGTTGTTGGTACGATTGATATTCGGTCACCATCACGGGTTTATAGGTACGTTGACTTAGCGAGATGTTGGAGTTGAGTTTGGAAATTGTTTGTTTGGACTTGGGTTTTATCAAGGGTTTCAATTGACTCTTGAAGTACTAAATTGTTGAGCGAGTATGGTTGAGTTGTGTTGTTGGATTTATGCTTAGCGAGATGAGGATTGAGAAATTTTGGTGCAATCTTAGTTAGCGCGGATTAGTTTTTGAAATTGTTGTTGTAGCTGGAATATTATTGAATAAGTGTTGTTAGAGGGTGGATCTTCAGCTACTTTATCCTCAGTTTAGCGATGACAGTGTCGTTTGGGGATATCGGCTTTGAGCCATGCAAGGAGAGTTGGCTATACTCAAATACTTGCAAGATTGACGTTGATTATTGGAATATTATGGTTTGGAAACGCAAAGAAGAAAGAATTGACTACTTTACTAGCAGTCTGGTACAAAAATTTTTGAACATAAACAGGTGTGTGAAATGTGTCGCCTTATGGCCAGCAGGGTATGTATCAAAGAAGTTTCTCTAGTTGACTTAGATGTCATCTCAAGGCTTTGATCAATGTTTTAGTCAGGTATCAAAGTAGCGCAATGAAAGTGTAGTGGCCCCATAACATGCATGATTAAGAACTTATAGGTTGGTTCGAGGCTACTCTTTGATATGCTTGACGACTGTGGGATCTCTACGTGCACGACATTCGATCAAAAATCCAAGCACAAATAGACAAAGAGGAAGTGCGGTTTTGTGGTTGCTAAGGAAATTGGTTGTTTCAGACATGTGGGTTATCAGTGAGCATCTTGTGGTGTTTTATTAACTGTTGGACTTTCCATAACCCGTGTATGAATTGAAATTGTTTTAAGTGTGAGTAAATGTATTATCATGTTGTTGGTGAACAAAGTGGATCTTCACTGTACGAGTTATATGAAAAAGAGTATGAATGCTACTATTCAAACCGAATAGTTTGTGATATTGATACCATGAGTCATCCGAACTATTATTTGACCTAAATTTCTTGACGTTGAAGTTGTGTACTTGTGAGTATGTACTACTACATAGTTAGGTAAGACAAGGGTATCCAACTTGGAACATTGATACATTTGGGGTTCTAAGTATATGTTTTTGGTTGCTTGTGTAATCGAGATTGTCGAGATTATCAGCTACTCCAGTCGTTGACTTAAGATTGCAAAGGGAAAACTTAATCCAAAGAAGATTTGATTTTCGTTATGCAGTTTCAAGGTGTAGTTCTTTCAAGTAACCGACCTTGATTTAGCCTTGAGTCTTTATTCTGAGAATTTTAGTAGGTGTTTCTGCTGCACATAGTTGAACCACTTACAGGTTGCTTCAAACATAATGGTTTGACGATGTTCTCCCTTAGTTGTTAAGGACGGTCAGTAATGAGTGGAAGTAAATCTATCTACTAAGACACTGAATTTAGTAAGAACGCTGTGGGAATTATTCAGATCGCAATAATTGGCTAGATTTCAGCTAGAGAATTGTTTCTTATAAGGGTTGATCTCCATGTTCTAATTGGTCAAGTTTTGGATCAGTTTTGAAGGTAATTTCTACATGATTTGAGCAGACTTGCACATCTTTTCTGTGCCTTATCATCGCCACAGCCGTACGATTGATGTGCTATTTATCTTCATGACTGTTTACTATGGATTGGCGTGTGCACTCATCTCTACTTCAACAGTATGGAATTTCGAGGACGAAATTTTTATAAGGTGGGGAGATTGTAACGTCCCGAACCTAAATTTACCAGTTTACAAGTCTTTCGATGGGTAAACGACATTTACATTTACTTTTTGGCTCCGTTTCGACATTTTAGGGGGCCCTAAAAGTTGACTTTTTGTTCGGGTCAAAATTTGAGAAAATTTCCTTCATGAAAGTTGTAGAGGACATTAAACCGAGTGCGTGCATATGTGGTACGTAAAAATCGGAGTTCGTATGCGAAAGTTATAAGCGAAATAAGAAAGTTACTGTTTATGATAAATTTGTATAAATTTGAAAAGTTACTGTGGCCGGGTAACTTTTTTCTTTCTTCTCTCTCTCTCCCCCCGTGCTCTCTCAGTCTCTCTTCTGCAACTCTTCTGCAACTCTCTCTTTCTCTCTTCTGCAACCTCCTCTTTCACCACCTCTAGACCACCAAAAAGCGTCAAATCGGTGGCTACGGACTCGTCTTGACCTCCTCTTGGCCCCTACGGTGGTTGCTCACTGCGGCTTGGCCGGAAAACGACGTATCGGGTCCTTGAAGTTTACTGTAGCAGGTGACCGTTGACCTGAATTCCGGCCACCTCCGGCGACAAAGCCAGGCTTTTTAGAAGCGTCTTGAGGCGTACTTGAAGCTCCCCAAATATCTTGAAGCGATTTGCAGCGTGGAGGAAGAAAGCATAATTAGAAAATTTTACTCTACTTCGGTTTGCTTAATTGTTCAGCCACTTCAAGGTATTTTCTGACTTTGTCACAGTTGAGAAAGTTATTGGAAATGTTGATATGATGCTGTGGATGAAATTTGGTGGCCGGAGGAGGAGTTGGCCGCCGCATGAACAGTGTCATCGCATGAATAGTGCGATGGTGAATAGTGCGGTGTATGAACAGTGATTTATATTATGTTTTTATTAGCTAGTTAAATCCTATAATTTTGGTAGAAGTTGAATATGTGAATTTGGTTGGAATTGGAGAAGTTTTTAATTGATTATGAATTTTTGAAGTTTAGGGTTCGATTATCGAATTACGAGAATCCGACCGTCGGATATCTCTCGGTTCTGCTTGGAACCTTTAAATTAACGAATTGGTATTAGTGGTATAATTTGGGTTGCATCCAAGGAGAAGTGGAGATGTAATTATGAGGAATTGATTTTAGGAATCGTATTAATTTGTCGAATAACTATTCACGGAATATAATTGTGTACAGGGCGATGTACCGAGCTATTGCTCGACGAAGGAACTCGTATGCATGGTCGCCTAAATAGTACTGTGAGTGGACATTTGTTTTTAAATTAATTCCGCATGCAGTATTATTATTATTTTCTTCCAATTGAGATTTAATTATGTTTTGAATATTTGAGATTTAGTTTATCGAGATTTATTTATGGATTACGAGATTAGTATTGAAATTCCTTCCCGAGGGCTTTTAGTAGATTTTTGAGATAGTCATTCATGAGTTATTGAGTTGGGAAATGATTTTCGGGAAGTGACTGATTCGGAAAAATATTATGAGAATTATTGTTTTCGAATATCAGTTTTTATGAAGATATACGAGTGCGAGGGATTTAGCAAATATTTGAGCATGATTGATTTATCGAGATTTATTGGGTTTTGAATTCCGCACTTATCAGACTTGGGTTAGATGGAGCTTTCTTTCCGAAAGCAATTATTGAATTATAGAGTATGTGATTATGCTTTCGAGGATTTATTGAGATATCGAGGATTGAGTTACTGAGTTATGCTTTCGGTGAATTATTATTGATTTATTGAGGTAATATCGAGTTTCTTTCCGAAAGCAAGTGATTGAAAGAGGTTATGTTCAGTTCTTGAGGAGGCTATTCAGTTTATTAAGGAGGCCAGTTTTGGCGCATGCGTATCTTACCTAGTTGGCAGTCCCTTCTAGGTAATAGTCTGGTTGGCAGTCCCTTCCAGACTACAGCTCGGTTGGCAGTCCCATCCGATGCGTCACCTGGTTGGCAGTCCCTTCCAGATGACATGAGGTAGCTAGTCGGCAGTCCCGTCTACTACCTGTGGTTAGTCGGCAGTCCCGTCTACTACATGTGGCTAGTTGGCAGTCCCATCTATCCACCGCCTCCTATCCCGGTTGGCAGTCCCTTCCGATGCGTCATCTGGGTGGCAGTCCTCCTAGATGGCATGAGATGACTAGACAGCAGTCCTTTCTAGTCATCAAACGAGCCTCATGAAAAGGATGTTTTTATAAGGATTGAGGATGAGATTTTAAGAGGTTTCAAGATGTTCTTGTTACGTGATTGAGATTCAGTGAAGAGGATGATTAAGAGTGTTTTCAAGATTGTTACTGCATGCGAGGTTTTAGAGAATAACTTGGGAAAGCATTAAGTTTTACTTATTCATTTGAAATTACTTATTTTTCGTCCACTCACTCTAACGGATTTTAAATGTTTTCCCCTGGGCCCTTCGGTTTTAAATGCCCAGTTTGCAGGCCAGTTTAGCTTGAGGTCGAGCGTACTTGGGGTTGAGGTATAGTTGTCATAGCTTCCATTATAAAAGTATTGGTCGTTCATCTTGTTTTCTTTTCTCTTGTACGCCTGTATTAGATTGCTCTGATAACCTATGAGATTAATATTCTTAAATTCAGAATTGTTTATGAAATGAGATATATGAGATGTTGTGATATAGGGAGCAGGGTGGCTCCAGGAGAATAAGGATGGATGATTTAGAAGTGTGGATGTTTTTCTACAGGTTTTGGGTTGTCCATTTTTAGGGGAAGTTCTGTCAAATTTTTGGTAGAATTTCTTCTAAAGTGGGCCCCGCAGGACCTATTCGGATTTCAGGGTGAAAACCGGGCCGGGTCCTGTCAATAAAGGCCCATGGAAATTAGGGTTTGTGACACATGAGAGATATTTTTGGAGAATATATATGTGTTTGCCGTAAAATACAAAGAGGAAAAGGAGGAGGCAACATGAAAATCTGAAAATATAATTGAAGATTTTGATTGGAGTAATTCAAGGGAGATTTTTAAGGGCAAAGAGATATTCTTGGAAGATTTAAATGTGATTTTTGGCCGAAAATGGTGAAGCAAATCAGCATTTATTTATGGAATTTCGGCAATTACTTTCCCAAGGATATTTGTGGCCGAAATTGGTGAAGCAAATCAGAATTTATTTATGGAATTTCGGCAATTACTCTCTCCTAAGATATTCTTGGCCGAAATTAATGAAGAAAATCAGAAAATCCTTATATAATTTCGGCAAGGATATGTATTAAAGGAATTTAGGGAATTAATTTGGAGAGTTTTGATTGGTTAGATGACACACCAAGGCTTACTTGGCATTCTACGATTGGTTGGACCACATCACAAGGCTTACTTGGCATCATACCATTGGTTGAAGTGATGTGGAAATTTCTGATTGCTTGGAGAACCCTAGCCGTGCCCCTATATAAACCCTCCTTTTCTCAACGTAAAAGGGTCCTCTTCCCATACAATTTACACTTTAGAAAAAAATCAGAAAATCTTCTTAGCATAGCCGTGAGTTTCTCCATCCCTAGTCATCTCCACGAGTTCAAGCAAGGCCAAGGGAGAAGAAGCATAGCCGTGAGCATCCATCATCCATCTCCAACCTTGAAGCTTGC
>JANPXK010000406.1:0-24224 GCA_024704745.1 Rosa lucieae | reverse complement strand
GGAAAAACACATTATGTGCCTTCATCAAAGTGATTGACGGAGAGGGAATCAAGTAATTAGCAATCACCATCAATCAGCATGGATCAAGGACCAATCAGTAGTTAATGTCATCATTGTAATTGATATTTCTGATGTAATCATCTCCCTATATAAAGGGGTTATGAAATGAAATGAGTAGACCAATTCCAATTGTCATTTTACTTTAACAAGTTATCAGCACGCTCAGAGCGAATAGTTAAGAGAAAAAGCCCTCGCTTCGAAAAAAAAAACCCCTAAAAGAAAAAAACTTTTTATGCCGCCACCCAATACAAAAAAAAAAAAAAAAAAAAAATTCCGGCCCAGACTCCAGACCAGCCTCCCCTGCTCAGTCCAGATCGGCCTCCTCCCCGCATGTAGCATAGCCCACACGAGCCTAGCCTTGCGCAGCCTCTAGCCACCAGCCTCGGGCCTCCGACGGCCGCGAAGCCCACAGCCGGCCAGACCCAGTCTAGACTGGCCTCGTCCTTCATCCCCCAAGCCCACACAGGCCTGCAGCACTGCCTCCCTTGCGCAGATAACAGCAGCAAGCCCCGCATCAGCACTGCCCATCTGCCAGCCCAGCATCCGACCGCAACCACAACCCAGCACGGCTCCGCCTGCGCAGATAACAACAGCAA
Source organism: Rosa lucieae (assembly GCA_024704745.1). Classification (NCBI taxonomy): domain Eukaryota; kingdom Viridiplantae; phylum Streptophyta; class Magnoliopsida; order Rosales; family Rosaceae; genus Rosa; species Rosa lucieae. Next base: position 23,568 of record JANPXK010000406.1, on the reverse strand, counting down.
GCACGGCCTCAGCACACGCCTGCAGCAGCTTGCATTCCTCACTCCGCCTAGCCCAGTCACCGGCCCGCCCAGGCCCTTCGCTCTCCTAGCTCGCTCTGCAGTCTCCTGCACCGACGCAACAGCCCTGCCCCGAAGAAGAAAACGCAAAGAAGAAGAGAGAGAGAGAGAGAGAAGAGAGAGAAAAAGGTCTGACCCGGCCCAACAACCAAAAAAAAGAAGCAGGCCTTGCGGCCCAGAAAAAATAGGAACAAAAAAAGAGAAGAAGGCCCCTGCGGCCCATAAAAAAAAAAAAAGAAAAGAAAAAGAAACAGGCCCTGTGACAAAAAAAAAAGACAGAAAACAAAAAAGGGCCCAAAGAGACCCGGCCCAGAAAAAAAAAAAAAAAAAGGCCCACTGCTGAAAAGATAAAGGAAGGGCCCCGTTTTTAACAACAATAAAGTTTTCTTGGGAGGCATTAAAAAGTTTATTATGTATTATTGAGGGGCAATAAAACTGGACGTGGGATTCTAGTCATCGGTCCAGAGGTTCCCAAAGAGGTCTTCGTTGACTGTTATTACCCCCCAATAAAACCCAATAAATTTTAATTGGGGGGTAATAAAAAGTTTTTTTTTAGAGGAAGGGGGGCAATAAAACGTTCATTGTGGAGCAATAAAAAGTTTATTGGGGGCAATAAAAAATTTATTGGGTATTATTGGGGAGGGGATAATAAAATCAGATTATGGCCGCCAGTGACCGGAGTCCGCCGAAGTCTCCGATGACTTCTCTATCTCTAAGTGACAAAGGGAGAGAGGGCAAAATTGTCTCAAAAATAAACAAAAAACAATAAAAAAATATCTTAATTGGGTAATAGGGCAAAAAATATGTAATTTGTTAGGTAAGTGGGTAATCTTATAAGATGTTTAGGTAAATGGAGTTAGTGTAGCTCAAAATTTGGTAAATGGACATTTTCCCTTGTTTTTTCTATATAAAAGGTATGTTATCCTTTTCATATAAACACTTGAATGGAAAACAAACATAGGTTAATAACATATTATACAATTGTTCTGTTTGTAAGGTATGTATGCTATTTCCAATTACAACCTAAAAGTTTTATCTAAAAAAGGTACATGATCATTAGAATACTTCTTTTGCAGATCGATAATTTGATTTCAAGTATGATCTAACATATAGGAGCTTTACTTTGAGTGCAGCTATTGCCACCCTACTAATTACTTTGTTCACCGTACATTCTCCTCTCACCCTACACATATTTTTTTAATTGTAAGTTCACTTTGTTCTCCCATTTGCAGCATCTACAATACCATTTTCCTATATAGCTTACTACGGCACCCGAAAACTATGCAGGTTCTTGTTCTCTTTACCTAGTAGAGCTAATTTTCACATGATACATTCACTTGGGTATTGAAAAAAGTGTAGAATGTTAAAGCTTGAACTTTCCAACATTATTTCATTAAAATCTTCAACTGGGCATCTAAAAAACTCAAACTGAGAGCAAACAAAAACCTCCAGTTGTATACTCATTCATAGAGGCATTATATCAAACATCCTTCATGCACATTTCCTAGCAGAGCTAATTTCCATCACGACTCAGAATTAAAGAAACTCACTTTCCTTCCATATTAGCAAGAGGATAGCACTTTGAATCAAGAATTTGGTTCCAACTTTCAAGTAAATGTCTTTATCAACAAAACCCAAAGTACCATAGATAACTAAGCAAAGCACACTTTCCTTCAATATTAGCAACAACCTCCAGTTGTATACTCATTCATAGAGGCATTATATCAAACAACCTTCATGCACATTTCCTAGCAGAGCTAATTTCCATCACGACTCATAATTAAAGAAATCCACTTTCCTTCAATATTGGCAACAACCTCCAGCTGTATACTCATTTGTAGAGGCATTATATCAAACACCCTTCATGGCTTTCATGCGCATTTCCTATCAGAGCTAATTTCCATCACGACTCAGAATTAAAGAAACCCATTTTCCTTCAATATTAGCGAGTGGGCACCACTCTGAATCAAGAATTTGGTTCCAATTTTCAAGCAAACATCTTTATCAACAAAACCCAATGTAGCCATAGATAACTAAGCAAAGCACAACAAAATTTGATAGCAAAAGGTGGCAAAACTTCGAGCTTTAATGGAAGCAGTTAGAAAGAGAACAAGAACCTGTATAACGGGTGCCATCGTAAGCTATAACCAAACCCCACCTAAACCCATAACAGGGGCCAATATACATGTTGAAAATGGCACGGTTTGCACTGCACGGATTCCAAAGCAGTAATAAATGAAAAAGGTGGGTCAATTCGACATCAAATGATTAATTTCAGAGTTAGAGTGATAGTGAAAGGACAATGCCCATGTGTAATTTTCAGTTCTATGATCATAAAATAAGAAATATGAAAACGAAAACGCGATTATCTCATTTTTAGGCTCCAAGTAGCATTAATATGATATATTTTGAGGCATAAAAGTTATTACCATAACACGAAAACGAGTGAAGAAGATGAATGCTAAGAAAGAATTAGGGTTTAACGATGAATGAAAATATTAAGAATGAAGTTTAAGTACGTATTTTATAGGATTTTTTAAAGGTTAAATACTGTTTACTCCCTGAACTTTTACAAAAAAAACACTTCAGTCCCTGTCCTTCTAATTTCACACGTTTACTCCCTATATTCTCAATTTTGGACCAATAGGTCCATTCCGTTACAATCCGTCCAAAAAATCAGTTAACTTGCTGACGTGACACTCCTTCCGCGTTAAAAAGCCTATTATACCCTCACTTTTTTTATTCGTTCTCCCAATCTGTTCATCTCTTCTTCTTTCTTCTTCCTTCTTCGAGCTCTCTCTTCTCCAGAAACCTCAACACGAGATGGAGCTGCAACCTTCCCCTTTTCCTTCAAAACCCTAAACATCTCGCTCACCCTCCACCCTAATCAATCGCCAATTTCAAGTGAACCCCAACCAGCCTCGTCGGGCCAGAAGCCTCAACCCAACACTACCAATCTGAACGCGAAATCAAGGTTGAGAGAGAAAGAAGGATGTTCGTACTCGACGGCCATAGAAGGATTTTCGGTCTGAAATTGGAGGAGTGTGGGTCTGAAATTGGATGAGTTTCAAGTCACATATAGCTCTATGATCTCTGTTTGCTTCAACCCCAGAAACTCATGAGCAAGAAATGGATGAAGAAGAAGACCCAGATGCCCAAGATCAAGACTTTACCGGCCCAGAACATGACTTGGTACCGAGGAGTTATTTTCGGGTTATATTCTGTTTGTGTAACTTGATTTGAGTTCTGGGTTTGCTTTATTTGCTTCAATTTGCTACTGATAGCTTGATTTGAGTTCTGGTTTTGCTTTATTTGCTACTGACTTCGGTGCTGTTAATGGCAATAAGGGTGGGGGAAGCTGTGTGTTTTGAAAGACCTGACAGGGAAGGATATTTCGGCCCAATATGATCTGGGTAGGGAACTCGGCCATGGAGAATTTGGAAGCACCTGTTTCTGCATAGATTTGTCATCAGGTGAGAAATTCTCCAGCAAATGGATTTCAAAGTCAACTTGGACTGCTGTAGATAGCGAGGATGTAAGACGTGAGGTGGAGATCATGAGACATTTACCTCAGCACCTCAACATTCATCAAAAACCAGACTCACCAGCCGGCGATGTAAATTGCGGCCATGGTGGAGAGCATGGGGAGCAGGAGAGCTGAAATTCTCGACTGAAAAACTATAACCAGTTCTTCGATGGCCGGCCATCCATGGTATGAAGAAACAAATGGAGCTTCTTCCTTGAATCCGAGGCTTGGTGAATTTGGATGGTGAGTCAGATCTGAGAGGTTGAATGTTGAGAGAGTTGGAAGAAGTAGGGGTCGTTAACGGGCCGGGCCGGGCCTTGCTATATTTTTAAATAATTACGGGCCGGGCAGGGCCGGGCTTTATTAAAAATCAAAGGATCCAAGCCCGTCCATATAAAGCGGGCCTTGCGGGCTTTTTCGGGCCGGGCCTTGCGGGCTTTATTTATAAATAAATATTTAATGACACAAGTTTTTTTTTTTTAATCAAGCTTTGGAAATTCAATGGATAATGATCAAATACAACCAAAGATAACATATCTATATAACTATATTGCCAAAAAAATCTATATTTATATATAGATACTAATTTATTGATAAATAAATTTTTAAAGACACTAATTTTTTATAAATCTATTTTATATCATACCTCCAAAGAGCAACCCCTATCAATTCAAAGAAAATGAAAAAACCGACCGTTGGATAAGTTTATTACAATAAATGAGTGTGGTAAAAAATTTAGCCAATTTCACCATATTTTCGAATCCGATCGGATTAGTCAACTGTAGACACTTATATGTTTTATTGGTTGACCGATGCCGTGACAACTTCGAAACGTGCTTATTTTTTCACATCACATTTGTATATATTCCATCAATGGATGTGCGTGGACATAAGATAAAAAAAATTAATTTTAATTACAAACACATTGGTCTATACCAATTTTCCTCCTAAAGTTGTATGACATATTCATTGTATTTAAATTGTTTAGGTTCATTCTAAAGCAATCATGAAGTGGAAAATGAATTCAGAGAAACCAACCGCTCGATTGAGAGATTGTAATGTTTTATGGTGGTTGTAGAAAATCCAGCCAATTTGGTTATCGTTTCAAATTCGATCAACTAGGTCAAACTTAGTTACTCTTATAAACCTATATTATATATCAATACTCCAAAGAGCAACCCATATCAATTCAAAGAAAATTGAAAAACCGACCGTTGGATGAGTTTATTACAATAAATTATGAGTGTGGTAAAAAATTTAGCCAATTTCACCATATTTTCGAATCCGATCGGATTAGTCAACCGTAGACACTTATATGTTTTATTGGTTGACCGATGCCGTGACAACCTCGAAATGTGCTTATTTTTTCACATCACGTTTGTATATATTCCATCAATGGATGTGCGTGGACATAAGATAAAAAAAATTAATTTTAATTACAAACACATTGGTCTATACCAATTTTCCTCATAAAGTTGTATGACATATTCATTGTATTTAAATTGTTTAGGTTCATTCTAAAGCAATCATGAAGTGTAAAATGAATTCAGAGAAACCAACCGCTCGATTGAGAGATTGTAATGTTTTATGGTGGTTGTAGAAAATCCAGCCAATTGGTTATCGTTTCGAATTCGATCAACTAGGTCAAACTTAGTTACTCTTATAAACCTATATTATATATCATATACTCCAAGAGCAACCCATATCAATTCAAAGAAAATGGAAAAACCGACCGTTAGATGAGTTTATTACAATAAATTATGAGTGTGGTACAAAATTTAGCTAATTTCACCACATTTTCGAATCCGATCGAATTGGTCAACCGATATGTAGAATATATATATATGCACATATTCTATATAGAATAATAGAAGTATAAGAACTTCACACACACACACACACATATATATATATATATATAAACACACACACCACACATATATAGATATATATATATATATAACACACACACACACACACACATATATATATATATATATATCTCTATATGTATATATAAACACAACACAATATAAATATATATACATATATATAAACACACACACATATAATATATCTATATATATATTTATTATGCGGTAATGCATATATATCTTTTCTATATATATATAACACACACACACACACACACACACACACACATATATATATATATATATAAACGCACACACAAATATATATCTATGTGTGAGTGTGTGTATATATATATTTATAAACACACACACACACATATCTACACACACACACATATATATATATATATATATAAAATATTTTACAGGCTTTTACGGGCCGGGCCTAGCGGGCCGGACCGGGTTTTTGCGGGCTTTTGCGAGTTTTTTGACGGGCCGGGCCGGGCTAAAAGCCCTCAGGGCCGGCGGGCCTCCATCGGCCCACTTGATCCGCGGGCTTTTTGATGAGGCCTAGGAAGAAGAATAAGAGCGTTGGAAGAAGAACAGAAAAACAGAAAATAAAATAAAATAAAACACAATAATTAATTAAAAATAATAAAAAATAAATAAATAAAAAGCCTAAATAAGGGTAGAATAGACATTTTACAACAAAATACTGTCACGTCAGTTATTTAACGGAAGTTTTGGATGGAAAGTAACGGAATGAACCTATTCGTTTAAAATTGAGAGTATATGGAGTAAACATGTGAAATTAGAAGGACAGAGACTTAAGTGTTTTTCGGGTAAAAGTTCATGAAGTAAACAGTATTCAACCCATTTTTTAATAAGATATTTTCCTCTATTGTAATTTTATATTGGGGTATTTTAGTCTTTCGATAAATCAAAAATTTGTAGGGTGAACAAAATAGATAGTAGGGTGGCAATAGCCACACCCTTTACTTTTTGTTTCTATATACTCGATTAAAGCCTAAATGTTGATAGTTTTTGTATAACATATCTGTATTAGAATTTATTATTAATTTTTGTATCATTTTTCTATTATATTATACTTCTGATTGTATAAACAAAAATATTATACCTATGATTGTGGTATATATCATTGCATGTCGACCTCTATTAAGCTTGAATGTTTCTATTATTTAAGCCCTACCTACATATACATATTTAGTAGGTACATTAGATATGTATTATTTGAGAGAATGTAAAAGGGAAAATTGGACATATATGAAAATAAGAAAAAAAATATTGATCATAGGCATCACTCTATATGGAAGTTTTATTAATGAGACTTGGGTGTAAATTAAAAGAAAAGTATGTATGGGTTTTATTCTAATAGAAGGTTGAATTTTTGGGTTTATATCTAATTTATTTTTTTGAATCAAGCCCACGGGGCAAAAGAATATATTCATCACAAGCCAGAATAGGCCGTTACATACCCTTCCGCTGTCATTTAAGGACATAGATAGACAATAAGATAGTGGTAGTACCCACAGTGGTACGTAGAAAGAGACCCACTCATTATACATTTCAAATAGTAGAGATAGCAGAGATCCTCCTTTGGTGCTACGCCGGAGACGCTAGAGATCTAGGTTTCTAATACAAGAAAATTATTAAATTTAGATAAAACTAAAAACATAGGGTTGGGCCAAGGGCCTAAACCCTAGCCCAAATAGCAATGGACTAGAGCAGAAGCCCAACCCAATAGTCCACCAGGGGAAATTGCTCCAGGCTCGTCATGCTGGTTCGGGCTAGTCCCCCTTCTCTCGCATCCTCGTCGTACATCACCGTCCTGCCAAGTTCTGTCCGACCCACATCGCCGACCTGCGTTTTCTCAATCCGCCCTGCCACTACCCCGACCAAGCCGCCGCTGCGATCTGCATCAGCACAGAACAACCATCTCGGCAATCTAATCCATCCCGAGTCAACGCTGCCGCCGTGACTTGCATCAGCACAAAATAACCATCCCTGAGCCAGGCGTCGCAACCTCACTCCGCCATCGATCCATGGCACTGTCGATCCAACAAAACCCAGTAGCAGGGATCGACAAACCAGATCGTAAAGCACGATCCACCCTTCGCCACCATCCCAGCCGAACGCTCTGACAAAACCAGAGCAAAACCCTTTGATATCCCCATGGACAGTATGTCTCCCGTCCGACAGCAAACCCTATGAAGGCGGTGAGGCCAGAGGCCAGTCCCGACATCCGGGGGTCGCCCGGAGGCAGCCTTAGGGTTTCTCGAGGTGAGAGAGAAACCTTCGAGCAATAGAGCTTGATCTATCAAAAAACTGGTTTATATTTAATTTTATAACTATTCCTTTGCTTGTAATACTTGATAGGAAAATTGGTGTGATTGATGCACACTCTAAAGACCAAACCAAGAAACCCCCAGTGGAGAAGACGAGAGAATCTTAAGAACAAAACCTGAGGAGGAAAAGAAAAGAAAGATGCCTTAGCTTGCTTGCCGATAGTTGTGCAAAAAGTAAGAATCTTGGAGTTGGAAACGTTTACTTGCTAGTAGGGTAATCGTGTCTATGTGGCAGATAAACATATGTACTAGAGATGAAATATCTCACATTAGAAAAGTGACAAAAGAAAATATAATTTATAAATTTGTAGGTTGTAATAATATCGGTGGCATGGGTTATGAGCCACGCTTGTTGCTACTTGCTGTTAACAAAAAAATGTCGTTGTTAACTTGAAAGTGGGAGATTGATCTCTTATTATTGCTTCTTCTTCTTTTTTTCTTTTTTTTTTTTAGTAAAAACGACAGCTTTTGATCTCTTATTTTACTGATCTTATGACCTTCATAATAACGATTATTTCAAATAACCAACCGTCACAACTCACCCACCGGCGTGACTAAATGAAAACTATTTTCAGACAAAAAAATTTCATGCCTTTTCTGATAAGTCACTTTTCTTTTTTCTTTTTTTTGGTGGTTTTTTTTTTTTTTTTAGAAAATGAATTTTAAAAGAAAATTAAGGCATAGTTATAGCAAATACTGTAGAATTTCCGAATCTACACTTTACGGTTTCAAGTTCTTAGCAGCGTGTTCCCGCTAATGATGAAGCACAACTCTCATTCGTTCCGTCTCCTTCCTTTTCAATTTCTGCTGAAAATTTATTTCAATACTGAGTTTACAGTTTACACTGGGAAAATTTATTTCAATACTCGAGGTCAAGCTTATCTTCCTTCCATTCCCTCACGTCGATCACTCAACTTATAAATATATATATATATATATATATATACAGATCCTATTAAGAGCGAGGCATCGCTTTGAAATTTCAGAGCGAGGTCAGGGTTTAGGGTCACTTTTTGGTCGCATATCCACATCTCAACCGTTCAGTTTCTAGGTACTAATGTATAGATCATCTCTACAAAATTTCAGCCAAATTGATGGTCGTTAAGGCATTGATAACTGCCTTAAAGCTAGTACGGTTCAGGTTGGACAGATTCAGTTCGTCCATTGGTTTAAGCGAGTTAGATACCTTAAAGACCATCAATTTCGTTGAAATTTTGTAGAGATGATCTATACATTAGTACCTAGAAACTGAACGGGTTTGTGGATATGCGACCAAAGTGACCCTAAACCGACCTCGCTCTGAAATTTCAAAGCGATGCCTCGCTCTGGATAGGATCTGTATATATATATATATGCAACACAAACAAGCCTTCATCCGATTTCCAATGTCCACCTGAGGCTGAAAAGCAATTGGGTATATAGTTATATACTATATATACCGCATTGATGAGGAAAGTGCCGGAGGTATCGAATATTTACCTTATTTTGTTTGAGTGAAACGGTTTTCAGAGATGAACAATATTAATGCTCACCAGCTGTTTGTGGAAATGCTTGCTTCATTAACTTTCTGCATCCCATGACCAACGAACCAAATCATTGAGTTTGTACATCTTCATTGCTCTTTCTTGTGCCCAATTTGGCTCCTTTTTATATCCCCACTACTGGGGTGTTTGAGAGCTAAGTTTCGTATGCTTTTCTCTTATGTGAAACTGTGTTGTAGCTTGTGTCATTTCTTATACTGATTTTATAGCTTCATGAAAATAGGGAGCTAAAAGAAAAAGGAAGGCAACAGTTTTGTTTTCAAGAATCTCAGAATGTTATTCCGTTCTTGTAACTAACTTTACTTGTCATTGTTTTTTATGTGGCTTTGGAGTAGGTAGAGATTTCATCTGTCTAAGCATAACATAAGTGACTGCAAGCTCGCAAGGCCAAGGGATCTGAAAGCTTGTTTTAAACCTTTGATAGGTACTCGATCTACTGTTGGACATGTTCAATACTAGTTCAAAATTAATGTCAGGGCTTGTTGTGATCTCTTATAAATTTAAAATCAAACATTACATGTTGACGAACTATGTTTTTGTTGTTAGGTTCTCATCTTTCATTTGTCTCTCTAACGAGGAAATCATGGCTATGGAAGTACTGGGTGGAGCTTTTCTCTTTGTTTGTTGCTGTTCTCTTTGATAGGATGTGTTTTCTGTCACATTCTTGACTTCATCCGAGGACAGAAGATCACCTCCTCGGCTGCTTCAGAAGTTGAAGATGAAGCTGTGGTCAGTTAATACACTACTCGGGGGCAGAGGAGAAGCAATTTAAAAACTCGAGAGTGTGGGAATAGCTTGATGAGATTAAAGATGCTCTCTATCATGCTGATGACCTGCTGTATGACATCAATACTGGAGCTGTAAGCCACAAGCTGGAAGAACAAGTCAGCTATGAAGTTCTGCTCCCATCAATGAACTTGACAAAATTTTAATATATTTCTAAAGCTACAGTGTTAAGAGTACTCAATTGATCTGGATACAACATATGCGAGCTGCCTAATTCAGTTTGCAAGTTGAAGCATCTAAGGCACTTGGACTTTACTGACACTTTGGTTGGAAAGTTGCCTGATAATATATGTACTCTGTATAATTTACGGACAGTATTGTTGTGCTCTTGTCAAGCTCTTACTCAGTTTGGAAGATTAATCAACTTGCACCATCTTGACATCGGAGGTACAAAGAGGGCAAAATGAAAAATCTTCAAACATTAAGAGGCAATTTTTTCCTAGACAAATATACTGGTGATACATTGCAGAGTCTAGAGAGCTTCAGCATTTGTGCAGAAGACTTTGTATCTCAGGGCTTCGCAATATTGTGCATGTTGTGGATGCCTTGGAGACCAAGATGGGGGAAGTATCTGAATGAATTAGTTTTGGGATGGATGGTCAATCTGGTGATACTGAGGATTCAGAAAAAGAGAGAGAAGTGCTGTACAACCTCCAACCTCATATAAACCTACAAAAACTCAAGACTTAATCTTATGGGGGTACAACATTTCCAGGATGGTTAGAAGATCATTCTAATTTCCAGAATCTGGTTGGTCTTCAACTTCTGGATTGTGGGAATTATTGGTTCTTGCCAGCAGTGGAGCATCTACCCTCCCTCCAAGAGCTTGAGATTGAAGGATTCAATGGATTGGTGACTATAGGTTCTAAGCCTTTCCTAATCTTCTAAGCTTTATCTGAGGTTGTGTCCCAAGCTAACTGAGAGATTCATGTTAGACTACTTTCCAAAGCTTTATAGATTGGAACTCAAGGATGTAAATGTAGAATCCTTGATTCCCCATAAAGGGTCTCCCTTGTCCACTTTAGTATGTCCTCTGGCCCAAATTTTGTTTGTTTTCCCATTATGACGAGCATAAACATCAGCACATGTTCAACACTGAGGTCGCCGCCACAAGAGATGCACACCTGTATCCTATCTCTCAACATCTTGAGCATATCTAATTGTCCAGAATTGGAATCATTTCCGGAAGGGTGCTTGCCGTCTAAATATAACTCCTTCTATGTCTTGTCTTGCACGAAACTCATTGGAAAACATAAGCAGTAGACTCTAGCAACACTCGCATCTCTTGATTTCTTGAGCATTAGCTTGGAGGGATGTGAAGAAGCTGCAGATTCATTTCCAGATGAGTGGTTGCTGCCCTCCACTCTCACAAAACTCCACATCTGCTACAGTATGAAGCTGGAGAGCAAGGGGTTTAGGCAGCTCACCTCTTGTAAACAGTTTCATATTTGCATTGGCTGCAGTGCTTGTCAGATGGGCTACCTGCTCCTCTTTCTTTTCTGGAGATCAATAGGTGTGCTTTGCCAGAACAATGATGCCAGAGAGAGACAGGATAAGATTGGCCCAAGATTGCTCACATCAAGGACATACTCATCAATAACAAATTTATATGATGTGCGTTGGTAATTATTCAGTTCTGTTCTTTTAGGGTTTAAATAGCAAATTGCCTCTCAACTGGTTCTTATGAACTCTATCATTATCCAATATTTACCTCTGATCTTAATGCATGTGTTCGTTCCAATTCAACATTATTTTCTTGACTTATACTCCTTGTAAAGGCCTTATGTTCCATATCATTCCTCAGTTGATGATTCCACTTATTAAATATTGGATTGAAGAATTCCCAACGCTGTTGAACTAGGTTGCTTTAACTTTAATTTCTTTTGCACTTGCATCAGTGATTACTTGAGAACTTTTTATTTTTTTTCCTCTAGACAATTGTATCCTTCAATTTTCAGTTTCTGAATTAGTAATCCTTTCATGGAACTGCACTTCAGAGGAATGTTGGTGAGTCTGCATAGGCTTTTGTTTTCTAAGAAACAAAAAATCTCACAAAAAGGATGAGTGGAAACGTCTGCTGGCAATGCACGAGTCATCCTAGCTGCACATTGGTCAATTGAGATGGATTACAAGCATCAACTCATTTAAAGCCAGGTACTCGTGACTGTTAAAATATAAATGACAGTTATCCCTATGTATCAAAATGTGTTTCATAGTATAATACCCTGTCAAAATTTTGACAGCTTTTTGCTTTCAAAATATTGGCACTGTGAACCAAGTTAGATCCTCTACAGATATGAAGAAGTGATTAAAAAAATGTAATTGCAATACATTTAGCACTAACTTCATTGTAAACTATAGGTATATGTTCTTTTTAAATTCTTGCGCTTCTATTTGTGTTCATTATAGCTAAGCCATTAATTATTTTGATATTTTGCGGCCATTAGTTCCTATTCAAGTCAGAGCCTCTCAAGAGTCTCAATCTTCCCAAAGGTGACAAAATTTATTGAAAACTTCTAGTTTCAGTTCTACACATTTTCCACGTGAATCCTCCTTTCCAAAGTTTTCTTAGGTACTTGCACTTATATACCATTACCTTTACTCTCATATGGTTTTGGCAGCAATTTATGGAAGCAGGGATGAAGAATACATCATTTTGCAGTTCCCGTTAACTTTACATAATAAGTTTAAATTACATGAAAAAGTAAATTATTTGATACGAACTATTGTTGGCATGGTGCACACAAAAGTAAATTGGCTTATACCAATTTGATGGGTAGATTTTCATATTTTCTCTTGAATATTAGAAATAAATTAATTGTTGCTCAGGTGATCTCCGCATAGGGAACAGAAATAAACAGCATCAATTGTCTCTGGTCTAGAAGCAGAGGTTAGATTTGGTGGATGGTTCATCGTTAAGTATACAAAGTTGATTGCAATACTCAGTTGGGAGAGGCTTTGGAATACAAAATTTACCTGCTTTTCTGTTAGAAAACTAGATATACAGAATTTAAAGTTTTTACAATATAATTCTTGTTATCACCAACTGTGCTCTTCTTTCTTTTTCCTTTTGACAGAATAAAGAAATGAATTGAAGCATTGAATAGTTTGCTTGTTCTCTGGAAGATTCTGCATCAAATTAGACTTCTACACCTGACAGTTTTATACTGCCATTCCTTGTACAAGAAAGGTACGTGATAAGAATTGAATATACCTTTACTGGAGCTTAGCTTCAGCAAGAGAAAGAATAGGAAAGATTATATAAAAGAGCACTGAAAGTTGGATTTTTAGATACTTTTGCTTTTTCTATAAATGGGGTCGTTGAGAGCTCAACATGTGTAACTTTCATGGTTAACTTTATTCGAGTAAAGTGGAGAGAAAGAAAAATGAAGCTGAGTAGTCAATATTGCTTTATTTGAGTACTGATCATATCCTCAATCATGTCGGGTGAAATTTTTAATAAAGCTACGTATTATGAAATTGAGATGGTAACTCATTATTTTGATAAGAGTTACCATAAATACAATTCAATGAGAACTACCACTGACTTTACTTGATCATGGTTTGTTTTTTAATTGGAGTTCATACGACTTTAGCTATAACATGTAGCTTAATTTGTTATGTAGTAATTAGCTTCTGAAAGCTTCATAAGGCTTAAGTAACACTTGTAGTTGAAGGCAATAAATATGCCTTGTAATTCTTGAATTAGATATTTTGAATCTCAGATTTTATCTCAGCTCCTTCTGCTTACACAAGCAACACACTTCCAAAAAAGTTTCCATCAACTTCCTGATATTTGAGAAAGAGGACTAGCTGTGAAACCAACTGCCAATGAGATTATGGTCTTTTCATAATGGAAAAGTCATACATCCAGTATGTGCTATTGATTATTCCGCTTTACTTTTCCGATTACAGAATCTTCTGAGTGGCTCTGCTTTAACCAAACTAGTCAGAAAGATAAAGTGACATCGACTCTCCTTGTATTCTATATAATTTAGCTATAAACTTTTGACTAATGGGTTGTTCATTAACAGTGTCATATCAACTTCATCAAATCTCTCGGTATCAGCTGATGCTCTGAAGATCTCCACTCACAATCATTTCGCAAATAATTTAAACCATGGCTTTGGAGGTTGTGGGTGGAGCTTTTCTCTCTGCTTTGCTTGAGGAAGTATTTTCTATGATGTATTCTCAGGAGGTCAAGGACTTCATCCAAGGGAAGAAACTCACTGAGGTTCTACTAAAGAACTTGAAGATAACATTATTGTCTGTAAATGCTGTTCTCGATGATGCAGAGGAGAAACAAATAAGTAATTCAGATGTGAAGCTGTGGCTGATTGAGCTTAAAGAGGCGATCTATGATGCTGAAGACCTCTTGAATGAGATCAAGACAGAAGCGTTAAGGCGCAAGGTGGAAGCTGAATATGGAAGTAGCACAAGCAAGGTACACTGTTAGCACTAGTACTACAATAACTTCTTTGTTTTACACCTTAATTTTATTAATTTTTGGTTTTACTTCTATATTTTTTGTTTTCCTGATCTTATATTATTTGCTTGATGAGTGAACAGTTTCAATTACAACAAACGTTTGTTTATTAGTTTATGATTATATGACTTGGAGAACTAGAATCCTATGAACCATCTTAGTTATTCTCTTCTAGTAATTTGTTTTAATTACTCTCTTAATTAAATGAGGTATTAAGCGTGGGCCTAATCAGATTTGATTGTGTTCTTACACCAAGGAGCTCCAAAGGTTGTTGTATCTTATGGGAATACCGTTTAATCTCGTATAATAGAGTATTACGTTCATCCAAGCCTCACTCCTGTAAACAATCATGTCTTTCTATCTACTTAATATTATTTGATTTAGCTAGATATTGTCTTTAGTTAATAGGAACTTCGGTGTTTCTCTCTAAGAGTTTAAGAGAATTTTGAATAAATATTTTATTATTATGTTTTGTTTAAGTCGCATTCTTTAAATTGATTCTGCGTTGTGACTTGGAGTTAATTAACTGAAGAATTCCTTTGATGTTTATGAATTAACAGATGTTCAAGAAATTCTCCAAGAAGGTCTTTTCTCCTTGGTTTCAAGCTTTTGAGAAAGCAGTGGACTCCCAGATAGAGGACATTATGGTGAGACTAGAATTCCTTGCAAAACAAAAGGATGTCCTCAATTTGAAAGCAGATACAAGACGCAGAATATCACAAACTCTACCTTCAACTTCTTTGGTAGAAGACTTTGGTCTGTATGGGAGGGATGAGGACAAGGAGACGATCATTAAGTTATTGTTATCAGATGATTCGACAAGCAGTAAAATAAGTGTGATTCCCATTGTCGGCATGGGTGGGATTGGGAAGACAACTCTTGCTCAGCTTGTATACAATGACAGTAGAGTGAAGCATCATTTTGACCTCCACGCGTGGGTTTGCGTTTCAGAAGAATTTGATATTGTTAGAATGACACAAACAATATACGGGTCACTCACTTCACAAAATTGTGATATCACAGACCTAAATATGCTTCAAGTTAGACTCAAGGAGGCTTTAAGTGGGAAGAAGTTCTTCTTTGTTCATGATGATGTTTGGAACGAGAATTACAGTCAATGGGATGCCTTAAGGCGACCCTTTGAGTCTGCAGCACCTGGAAGTAAGATCATTGTCACAACACGCAATGCAAGTGTTGCATCTATGATGTGTAATCTTCAAACTCATCATCTAACTCAAATATCTGAGGAGGATTGTTGGCTGTTGTTTGCAAAACATGTCTTCAAAAGTGGAGTTAATGCAGATCCAAATCTTGAAGAAATTGGAAAACAGATCGTCAGAAAGTGTAAAGGCCTGCCATTGGCTGCAAAATCACTTGGCAGTCTCTTATGCTCCGAATCAAATATTGAGGAATGGGAAAATGTGCTAAAACATGACATATGGCAGTTTTCAGATAAGGAGACTACCATTCTGCCAGCTCTATGGTTGAGCTACCATTATCTGCCTCGACATCTCAAACGTTGTTTTGCCTACTGCTCAGTATTTCCCAAAGATTTTTCTTTTACAAAATCAAAATTGGTTTTTCTTTGGATGGCCGAAGATCTCCTGCAACCCAAAAATATGAAAACTGCAGAAGAAGTTGGAGAGGACTACTTCGATGATCTCCTCTCAAGGTCATTTTTTCAGCACTCACAAGGGGACTTTGATCACCAATCTGTATTCACCATGCATGACCTTATCAATGATTTGGCAAAGTTTGTGTCTGGAGATTTTTGTGTTAGGCTGGAGGACAGTGACTCATTAGACATTGCGAGCAAGGTGAGCAAGGCTCGGCATTTTTCGTACATGAAAACATATGGTGATGGCTTTGAGAAATTTGAGGCTTTGTATGATGCTAAGCATTTGCGCACTTTCCTACCATTATCCCAGAGGAATCCAATTACTGCACAGTTCCAAATGTCCGACAAGATACTGCTTGATCTGCTGCCACAACTGCAATGTTTGAGAGTGCTTAATTTATCAGGGTACAATATCCGAGAGTTGCCTAATTCAATCGGCAATCTGAAACAGTTAAAGCACTTGGACATGTCTTACACTTCAATAGAAAAGTTGCCTGAACCAGTATGTACGTTGTATAACTTACAAGCATTATTGCTGTCATATTGTCGAGGTCTTGTTCAGTTGCCAACCAACTTGGAGAGGTTAATTAACTTGCGCCATCTTGATATCAGAGGTACAAAGATAGAACAGATGCCACCGCAAATGGGAAAGTTGAAAGATCTCCAAACATTAAGTAACTTTCCGATAGACAAGGCTGCAGGGTATCATGATATAGTAGAGTTAAAGGAGCTACAGCAGTTGCGCGGAACTCTTTGTATTTCAGGACTTCATAATATTGTTAGTGTCTCTGATGTTTTGGAAGCCAATATGAGGGACAAGAAGTATCTGAATCAACTAGTTCTGAAATGGGGTGGTGCTACGGACGATTCAATAAGAGATCGAAAAGTGCTGGAAAACCTCCAACCTCATACAAACCTGAAAGAACTCATGATTGTTTCTTATGAGGGTACAAGATTCCCGGATTGGTTAGTACATCATTCTTACTCTAACCTGTATTCTCTTCAACTTTTGAATTGTCAAAACTGTTACTTCTTGCCACCACTAGGACAGCTACCCTCCCTGAGAGAGCTTGAAATTATTGGATTGAATGGAGTGGTCTCAATAGGTCCTGAGTTTTATGGTGCTACTTGTGTATTTAAGCCATTTGGAGCTTTGCAAGTTCTGAAATTCGAAAATATGCGGGAGTGGCAGAAGTGGTCTTATGTTGGAGGTAACGAAGAAGGAGGAGCTTTTCCTAATCTTCATGAGCTTCGTCTGCGGAATTGTCCAAAGTTAAATGGGAGATTACCATTAGACTACTTTCCAAAGCTTAAAACACTTGTTGTGTGTCGGACTAACATATATTCTCTCACTTTTGCGCAAGAAACTACATGTGAGGAACTCCAATTCCTCGATTACATGTATATATACTGCCCAAATTTTGTTTGTTTCCCCAGTGGAGGGCTGCATGCGCCCAACTTGACCAAGATACATATCGTCCGGTGCAAGAAACTGAGGTCCTTACCGGAAGAGATGCACACCCTTCTCCCTTTTCTCCAGTCTATGGAAATAAAGGATTGTCCGGAATTGGAGTCATTTCCAGAAGGGGGATTGCCATCAAAACTGAAATCACTTCACGTTGAGTCATGCAAAAAGCTCATTGCAAACCGCATGCAGTGGGGGCTTCAAAGACTCGTGTCTCTCGAATACTTGCTAGTCAACTTTGGAGATTGTGAAGAAGTATGTTCATTTCCAGAGGAGGGCCTGCTACCTGCCACTCTTACTTCGCTCTCCATCTCCACTCTGTCTGGCGTTAAAACAATGGAAGGCAAAGGTTTTAGAAAGCTCACCTCTCTTCAAAGCTTGGCAATTCGGAGATGCCCTGAGCTACAGTGCTTGCCAGACGAAGGACTACCCACTTCTCTATCTCTTCTAGAGATCTTCTACTGTCCTTTACTAAAACAACGGTACCAAAGAGATAAAGGGGAGGACTGGCCCAAGATTGCTCACATTCGTCACATAATGATTGATGGGGAACATATACAACATGGGATCTCTTGATATTGGTTCCAGTTTTTGCAATCAGGTACTTGTTATGAGATCTCTAGCTGCTTCTATGCTTACTTTCAGTCATTAGTGAATTTTAAACGGCTTATTTCTGATCTTTCCGTTGTTCTACTTTTTATGAACAGATACTTTTCATTTGCATGTTATGAAGCAACTTCTGTTGGTTTTGTGCTATACTTGACAGAAGAGAATACTTCCAAATTCATTATATTGATAGTTCACCTATTCATCTGCTTATGAATCAAATGGTTGATGACAGAACTCAGGTTTCCCCTCTGGAATCACAAATGTACGATACAACCCTTGAACATTTCTTGAAATTGAAGTTTTTTGTTCAGTTTCTTATTCCTAGAATAACTATGCTTCTTCCTAGAATGACTATGCATTCTATATTGTTGCAGGAAATCAAACTGCTAGCTACAAGCCATTTTTTGTAAAATAGATCCCCCAGTTGGCAGGTAATATAAGAAAGTTATTCTCTCATGTCATGGTATTTAACTGTTACGGTATAAGGTTATGATATTTAAATGTGGGTTTAGTTAGTTGTTTGGCATTCGCGAGCTCGTCTCATATTGGTCAGTTCTCAAAAGTTATCCACGTGATGAGGCACAATATTGTTCCCCAGCTCATTGTGAGGCACTTGTGAGGATGTTTGTATGTTCATTACTGATCTCTTCTATCTACATATGTGTTCTACAGAAGACCGCAAATTCGTTATTTTATACAACTCCTTTGCCTGTGAATTGAAAGAATGTAGGAACTAATATGTTACAACCGACGAACATTTCTTGGTATTTACTATTTATTTCAAATTTCTGCTACCTAGGATAACTAGGTGTTCAAATGTTGCAGGAAGCCAACCTATTAGATATGTACAATAGGTCCTTTTTTTCTCTTGTGATGCATTTGCGTTTTCATTCCTCCAGTTTGTCTCTATTCTCTAATGCATGCCTAGTGTCTTACCATCCTGATTTAGGAGCTCATCATTTTCATGTCCTCTGTTTACGATGTTTGTTTTCTTATGCTTCTCGCTGATCTAAATTTTGGTGATTTCATGTAGGAACGAGAATTCATGCTCCAGTTGAGACAAGAGTGACAAAATTCAACTAGAGATCACATTGAAGTGCCAAAAGCCTCATGCAGAATCAGAAGCATACGAAACTGGTTGTCGAGTTGCGCATTGAGCTACCAGCCTACCATAATCAAAAAACCATTAACACTTCTCTGGGGTCTTGATTCAAAAGTTAGGGATTGGATTGTCCGTATGTAGTTCTAGGCGTACCTTCTCTCTGTGATGGTTTTGCTTTCCCTGCCCTCTTCTTTACAGAATTATCTCTGTTGTCTCAGCCTCATGTCTTGGTTCCTAGGATATATTCCTCTCTAGTAATCCGTATTCAGATACGTCAAGGGTGATTTTGTTTTTTGGTTACCTTGTCCTAGATTTAGCATTTATGCTCCTCTCCCGTGAAGTTTGGCCTCATAGTGTTTTCTGTGTACATATGCTTTGCCTGTCTTGCCTTTGTGAATGTATGTTTGTTTTCCTTAAACATCAACTATTTTCAGGTAACCCAAATAAATAAATAAATATTATAAATAAAAAACAAAATAAAAACCCTGTTTATTGCGGAGGATTTGAGATTATTAGAGGAAAGACAGATTCTAATTGTTACGTTATGGAATCGATCCCCCACCGCCAGCAGAACCGCTGGCCTCACGAACAGCAGGCACCGACACCAGCAAATCCACATAATGATCAGAATCTAGTGAACCATCACAAAAGAACGGCATTAGAGCACAAGGGGCTTTAAGACTTAGCAGCTAGCTACAACACCAGGTCACGTTGCTGCAGTTCTTAGGACAAAAGCCACAAGAAAATTCTGGGGGCTTCAAAAAAGTTTGATATTCCAATTACAGTCGACAAACCAAGAAATACCATATACAATTCTCTTCTTATCAGTTGGAGATTCATTGAGAAATAACAAGCTGAAACCAACACAATTGAATCTTAACAAGGGCCAAACATTGCAGTTTTTAAGGACAAGCAAAACAACTAAACCTAAACTAACACGTGGCAAGTGTTCAAAGTTAAACAGGTGAAAAGTTCCCAGACGAAAAGTCAGGAGAAGTGAATGGTTAAATCCCTTCTGAACATGCTGGTGCATAGAGATCTCTTTGGTCATCATATTATGCGCCACAAAAATGAAATCCAGTTTACTCTTCAACAATAATAATAAAAAGTCTAACATACCAGCGTCAACAAGCATTAAACAAAAAAGTAAAATAGGCAAATAAGAAAAAAACTGGACCATTTGAATACACACACTTCCTATAAGGAGCAGGCTCCTTACAACCTCCAGCTACAAATCTCCAAAAATAAGTGAAGACTCTAATAAATGCGATATGGCTTCCCCATAGTGGTCTTCAGGTTCAAGCACTTTACCTGATTAAAAGAAATATTAATAAATCAGGGCACAGGAAGATTTTAAATGGGTTTTGTTTTTAAATAAATTTAAGCAAAGATATTGCCAAGGCACATTTTACTTACATTTTGCCAATTTTTTTTCAATAGTGAAACAAGGAAGTTCACACTCAATTGCACATTTTGGAAGATTTGCTTCTCCTCCATTGAGACATTCCCTACAGCAACTCCCATGCAAAGAACCTTCTTCAATTGGAACTTAATTGTTGCTTTTGTCTCAGAAATTTTAGACTCTAGGGATTCTTGGTGAGAAACAAGGGTGGGGAACTTTCCTGCATTGCATTTGAATTGAACCAAGTCCACAAATAAAAAACACTTCTGTTACAAAGATCCCACTAAAAAGCGTACAATGCTTCTAATTAAACAAACCTTCCAAGGCACATTAAAACATAATTTTTATGCATAGGAAATGATTTTACAAAATAGAAAAATCAGATCAATAATTCAAACCACAAAAGATAATAATAAAAAAACACAAAGCAATCAGCACTAAAAACATGGCTCTTGTACCAACCTGCCTTGTTGAGACCAGGACCCAAAAGACGGGGAATCTGCTTGATAACAGCTTCTGATGCTAAAAAGGCATGGTACTTCTTAGCCAGTTTCTTAACCAATTTCTTGTTCTTGTTTAACTTACATCCATGAACTCCAAACCGATCTTCTGAGCCTGTAATTAATTAACACAAAACACAGCCACAACGTTAGACAACCATCTGTAAATTCTGAAAAACACAGCTACAGACATCAACTAGGAAACCAGCATTAGGTCCATGCTTTGACCAAGTAGAAGCATTACCTCTTCAACATGCTGAGCATCTCCAAGCATGCAGACCTTCATCTTTGGACGAGGAATGTGTGGCAACTTAACGGAACCACTGAAACGCTTGTCCTTTTGGGGATCATAATTTTTCAGCCCAATCTGAAGTTCTATAGTTTCTGTGAACTTACGACTCTTTTCCTTGGAAGCGGCCATGATGATAGAGATAGCCTCCCTGAGAGTATCACTCTGAAGCTTACTGTAAAGACACATGCAGTTAGAAAGGCTAAAACAGAAGCATCCAAATACCAAGTGGAAAGTAATTGTAAAATGCTACCAGGCTAATCAAATAGACACTATTTGGCTTTTACAAATACAAATCAAAACTCGCGAATTTCATTTTCCAACATCAACAGTTCTTACGGTTTCTTAGAACAGAAAAATCATTCAAATAACTTCTCAATGACTGTCCTGAAAGTTTTTAACCTCCGACACATGAATAACACCTACCATTCTAAACTTTATCACAATAAAACCAAAAGCCCCAAACGAAAGCCGCCCGAATTTAAAGTCCTCATTCACTCACAAACTCAACTACAGATTCAATTCATGTTTCAGAGCTAGAATTATAAATCATACAATTTCAACTACTCAATTCTAACAATAGTTAAAGCAAGCGGAACGATTACACCAAATTAAAAATTAAAGGAGTGAACCTTGAAGCCTAAACCCCAAATAAAACAGAAAAGTATAATTAGCATACCTCATGGTCGAAACTTAAGATGACCAATCCACCAACGATTTCTCACCTGCAAAATGAAAATGATCACAATCAAATAACAAAAATAAATCACCAAAATTTGCAAATACTGATTGAAACTCATTTCTGCGTAGAGCTGAAACAGAGTAAACCAGAAAAATTTACTGCGTTCTGTTTGGTGGTTTTCCACGGAAAACAATTAGAGGATTAAAGATCCGTGAACTGAAGTACGAAGTCGGAATAATAAAACGACGACGAGTAATCGAGTAGGAGGGAGGAGAAAGAGAGAGAGGGTTTACCGTAGAGAAGAGAAGAGAAGAGGCCTCGCTAGGGTTTCAGGCGGCCAAGCAACTTTATATACGGAGCTAAAGATTGTGAGGTCAGGAGTGATATGAAACCTAATCAAAGGTGCATGTTGGGCTGGGTTGTCTATGTGGGCTTCCGCATAAATTCATTTGGTGCATCTAAAACAATTCTTTTTCTTTCCTCTTTTTTTTTTTTTTTTTCCCATTCGACCTTCTTTTTCATAACTTTTAATTTTTTTTTATTTTTCAATATTTGAAGAGAACAAGATTTTATTAAGGGTGCGGCTATTTCCACCCTACTAAACACTCTGTTCACCTTATAATCAAATTTTTTTCTTTAAAATCTCAAAATTGTCCTTAACAACAATTATTAACAAAAAAACAATGAAAATGAGAAATCTGGTAAAGGAAAACTGAATTGGGAGATAATTGAGTCGTACTTTCATTGATAATAGGGGCATCTTTATATAGAGGAATACAAACATAGAGATAGAGTTGTACATGAAACATAATCGTACATTGATTGGATATCTCCTAAGATTCTCCGAGAATATCTCTAATATAAACCTTATTTCAACTAGAGCAAGTAATCTCGAGTTTGGGCTAGACACATATTCTGGATTTACTTGAACACTCCCCCTTGTGTCGCCCAAACGTGGTGCTCCTCTCATTGCCTCATTAAAAACCTAGCCGAGTAACAAAAACCCTGTGGGACAAAAATAACCTCGGTCGAAGGGGAAAAAGAGCACAACACACCCTTCACGTTTCGAGACCAACATGTAGACATCTCCCCCTGATGTCTGCATCTCCCCTGACGACTACGGTCATTGGATTTCTAATAACCTCGCAAATGATGCTACCAACATGTTTCTCGAAAGTGGAATTTAGGCAATGACTTAGTGAAAAAGTCTGCCACACTGTCCACAGCTCGAACATAGTTCACTTTGATCTTGAGGATAGTCTATT
>JANPXK010000405.1:0-27620 GCA_024704745.1 Rosa lucieae | reverse complement strand
AAGGTTTTGAAGCCATTTCCCTAAACCCTTCAGCAAATCCTAAACCCTAGAAGCAAGTAGTTTTGGAAAATCACTGTTCATAGACTCAATTGAAAACAAAGTGATCAAATTATCTGAAAAAGTAACTAGGGCTTTGAATCTCACAATAACAACGCATTTAACGGTTTGAAGCCATTCCCTAAACCCTTTGAAACAAAGTGATCAAATTGTTTGAAAAAGTAACTAGGGCTTTGAATCTCACAAGAAACAACGCATTTAACGGTTTTGAAGCCATTTCCTAAACCCTAAGCAAATCCAAACCCTAGAAGCAAGAAGAGAAGTTTGCAAAATCACTGTTCATAGACTCAAATTGAAACAAAGTGATCAAATTGTTTGAAAAGGTAACTACGGCTTTGAATCTCATAGAACAACGCATGGAAAGACTTAAAAGCGGTTTCAGTAAAAGCGAAAGCAATCCTAGACCCTAGAAGCAAGAAGTTTGGAAAATCACTGTTTCATAGACTCAAATTGAAACAAAGTGATAAATTGTTTGAAAAAGTAACTAGGGCTTTGAATCTCACAAGAACAACGCATTTAAAGGTTTGAAGCCATTTCCCTAAAACCCTAGAAGCAAGTAGTTTTGCAAAATCACTGTTCATAGACTCAAATTGAAACAAAGTGATCAAATTGTTTGAAAAAGTAACTAGGGCTTTGAATTGACTAGAAACAACGCTTGGAAAGACTTAGAAGTCATTTCACTAAAAGCGAAAGCGAATCCTAAACCCTAGAAGCAAGAGGTTTGGAAAATCACTATTCATAGACTCAAATGAAACAAAGTGATCAAATTGTTTGAAAAAGTAACTAGGGCTTTGGAATCTCACAAGAACAACGCATTTAACGGTTTTGAAGCCATTTCCCTAAACCCTAAGCAAATCCTAAACCCTAGAAGCAAGAAGTTTGCAAAATCACTGTTCATAGACTCAATTGAAAACAAGTGATCAAATTGTTTGAAAAGGTAACAATGGCTTTGAATCTCACTAGAACAACGCATGGAAAAACTTAAAAGCGGTTTCAGTAAAAGGAAGCAAATCCTAGACCCTAGAGCAAGAAGTTTGGAAAATCACTATTCATAGACTCAAATTGAAACAAAGTGATAAATTGTTTGAAAAAGTAACTAGGGCTTTGAATCTCACAAGAACAACGCATTTAACGGTTTTAAAGCCATTTTCCCTAAACCCTAAGCAAATCCTAAACCTAGAAGCAAGAAGTTTGCAAAATCACTGTTCATAGACTCAAATTGAAAGAAAGTGATCAAATTGTTTGAAAAGGTAACTACGGCTTTGAATACTCGAAAACACATGGAAAGACTTAAAAGTGGTTTCACTAGAAGCGAAAGCAAATCCTAGACCCTAGAAGCAAGAAGTTTGGAAAATCCACTGTTCATAGACTCAAATTGAAACAAAGTGATAAATTGTTTGGAAAAGTAACTAGGGCTTTCAATCTCACAAGAACAACGCATTTAAAGGTTTTGAAGAAATTTCCTAAACCCTAAGCAAATCCTAAACCCTAGAAGCAAGTAGCTTGCAAAATCACTGTTCATAGACTCAAATTGAAACAAAGTGATCAAATTGTTTGAAAACTAACTAGGGCTTTGAATATCACATAACAAACGCATTTAAAGGTTTTTAAGCTATTTCCCTAGACCTCAGCAAATTCCTAGACCCTAGAAGCAAGAATTTGGAAAATCACTGTTCATAGACTCAAATTGAAACAAAGTGATCAAATTATCTGAAAAAGTAACTAGGGCTTTGAATCTCACAAAACAACGCATTTAAAAGGTTTTGAAGCCATTTCCCTAAACCCTAGAAGCAAGTAGTTTGCAAAATCACTGTTCATAGACTCAAATTGAAACAAAGTGATCAAATTGTTTGAAAAAGTAACTACGGCTTGAATCTCACTAGAAAAAACGCATGGAAAGACTTAAAAGCGGTTTCACTAAAAAAAGCGAAAGCAAATCCTAGAACCTAGAAGCAAGAAGTTTGGAAAATCCACTGTTCGTAGACTCAAATTGAAACAAAGTGATAAATTGTTTGAAAAAGTAACTAGGGCTTTGAATCTCACAAGAACAACGCCTGGAAAGACTTAGAAGTCATTTCACTAAAAGCGAAAGCGAATCCTAAACCCTAGAAGCAAGAGGTTTGGAAAATCACTATTCATAGATCTCAAAAATCACTGTTCATAGACTCAAATTGAAACAAAGTGATCAAATTGTTTGAAAAGTAACTACGGCTTTGAATCTCACTAGAAAACGCATGGAAAGACTAAAAGCGGTTTCAGTAAAAGCGAAAAGCAATCCTAGACCCTAGAAGCAAGAAGTTTGGAAATTACTGTTCATAGACTCAAATTGAAACAAAGTGATAAATTGTTTGAAAAAGTAACTAGGGCTTTGAATCTCACAAGAAAAACGCATTTAAAGGTTTTTAAGCCATTTCCCTAAACCCTAAGAAATCCTAAACCCTAGAAGCAAGTAGTTTGTAAAATCACTGTTCGTAGACTCAAATTGAAACAAAGTTATCAAATTATCTGAAAAAGTAACTAGGGCTTTGAATCTCACAATAACAACGCATTTAAAGATTTTGAAGCCATTTCCCTAAACCCTAGAAGCAAATAGTTTGCAAAATCACTGTTCATAGACTCAAATTGAAACAAAGTGATCAAATTGTTTGAAAAAGTAACTAGGGCTTGAATCCACAAGAACAACACCTGGAAAGACTTAGAAGTCACTAAAAGCGAAAGCGAATCCTAACCCTAGAAGCAAGAGGTTTGGAAAATCACTATTCATAGACTCAAATTGAAACAAAGTGATCAAATTGTTTGAAAAAAGTAACTAGGGCTTTGAATCTCACAAGAACAACGCATTTAACGGTTTTGAAGCCATTTCCCTAAACCCTAAGCAAATCCTAAACCCTAGAAGCAAGAAGTTTGCAAAATCACTGTTCATAGACTCAAATTGAAACAAAGTGATCAAATTGTTTGAAAAAGTAACTACGGCTTTGAATCTCACTAGAACAACGCATGGAAAGACTTAAAAGCGGTTTCACTAAAAGCGAAAGCAAATCCTAGAACCTAGAAGCAAGAAGTTGGAAAATCACTGTTCGTAGACTCAAATTGAAACAAAGTGATAAATTGTTTGAAAAAGTAACTAGGCTTTGAATCTCACAAGAACAACGCATTTAAAGGTTTTTAAGCCATTTCCCTAAACCCTAAGAAAATCCTAAACCCTAGAAGCAAGTAGTTTGCAAAATCACTGTTCGTAGACTCAAATTGAAACAAAGTTATCAAATTATCTGAAAAAGTAACTAGGGCTTTGAATCTCACAATAACAACGCATTTAAAGATTTTGAAGCCATTTCCCTAAACCCTAGAAGCAAGTAGTTTGCAAAATCACTGTTCATAGACCAAATTGAAATAAAGTGATCAAATTGTTTGAAAAAGTAACTAGGGCTTTGAATCTCACAAGAACAACACCTGGAAAGACTTAGAAGTCATTTCACTAAAAGCGAAAGCGAATCCTAAACCCTAGAAGCAAGAGGTTTGGAAATCACTATTCATAGACTCAAATTGAAACAAAGTGATCAAATTGTTTGAAAAAGTAACTAGGGCTTTGAATCTCACAAGAACAACGCATTTAACGGTTTTGAAGCCATTTCCTAAACCTAAGCAAATCCTAAACCCTAGAAGCAAGAAGGTTTGCAAAATCACTGTTCAGAGACTCAAATTGAAACAAAGTGATCAAATTGTTTGAAAAGGTAACTACGGCTTTGAATCTCACTAGAACAACGCATGGAAAGACTTAAAGCGGTTTCAGTAAAAGCGAAAGCAAATCCGAGACCCTAGAAGCAAGAAGTTTGGAAAAATCACTGGTTCATAGACGCAAATTGAAACAAAGTGATAAATTGTTTGAAAAAGTAACTAGGGCTTTGAATCTACAAGAACAAAACGCATTTAAAGGTTTGAAGCCATTTTCCCTAAAACCCTAGAAGCAAGTAGTTTGCAAAATCACTGTTCATAGACTCAAATTGAAACAAGTGGATCAAATTGTTTGAAAAAGTAACTAGGGCGTTGAATCGACTAGAACAACGCTTGGAAAGACTTAGAAGTCATTTCACTAAAGCGAAGCGAATCCTAAACCCTAGAAGCAAGAGTTTGGAAAATCACTATTCATAG
Organism: Rosa lucieae; assembly: GCA_024704745.1. Classification (NCBI taxonomy): domain Eukaryota; kingdom Viridiplantae; phylum Streptophyta; class Magnoliopsida; order Rosales; family Rosaceae; genus Rosa; species Rosa lucieae. Next base: position 23,414 of record JANPXK010000405.1, on the reverse strand, counting down.
ACTCAAATTGAAACAAAGTGATCAAATGTTTGAAAAGTAACTAGGCTTTGAATCTCACAAGAACAACGCATTTAACGGTTTTTTTGAAGCCATTTCCCTAAACCCTAGCAAATCCTAAACCCTAGAAGCAAGAAGTGTTGCAAAATCACTGTTCATAGACTCAATGAAACAAAGTGATCAAATTGTTTGAAAAGGTAACAATGGCTTTGAATCTCACTAGAACAACGCATGGAAAAAACTTAAAAGCGGTTTCAGTAAAAGCGAAAGCAAATCCTAGACCCTAGAAGCAAGAAGTTTGGAAAAATCACTATTCATAGACTCAAATTGAAACAAAGTGATAAATTGTTTGAAAAAGTAACTAGGGCTTTGAATCTCACAAGAACAACGCATTTAACGGTTTTAAAGCCATTTTCCCTAAACCCTAAGCAAATCCTAAACCCTAGAAGCAAGAAGTTTGCAAAATCACTGTTCATAGACTCAAATTGAAAAGAAAGTGATCAAATTGTTTGAAAAGGTAACTACGGCTTTGAATCTCACTAGAACAACACATGGAAAGACTTAAAAGTGGTTTCACTAGAAGCGAAAGCAAATCCAGACCCTAGAACAAGAAGTTTGGAAAATCACTGTTCATAGACTCAAATTGAAACAAAGTGATAAATTGTTTGGAAAAGTAACTAGGGCTTTCAATCTCACAAGAACAACGCATTTAAAGGTTTTGAAGAAATTTCCCTAACCCTAAGCAAATCCTAAACCCTAGAAGCAAGTAGCTTGCAAAATCCTGTTCATAGACTCAAATTGAAACAAAGTGATCAAATGTTGAAAACTAACTAGGGCTTGAATCTCACAATAAAAACGCATTTAAAGGTTTTTAAGCTATTTCCCTAGACCCTCAAGCAAATCCTAGACCCTAGAAAGCAAGAATTTGGAAAATCACTGTTCATAGACTCAAATTGAAACAAAGTGATCAAATTTCTGAAAAAGTAACTAGGGCTTTGAATCTCACAATAACAACGCATTTAAAGGTTTTGAAGCCATTTCCCCCTAAACCCTAGAAGCAAGTAGTTTGCAAAATCACTGTTCATAGACTCAAATTGAAACAAAGTGATCAATTGTTTGAAAAAGTAACTACGGCTTTGAATCTCACTAGAACAAAACGCATGGAAAGACTTAAAAGCGGTTTTCACTAAAAGCGAAAGCAAAGCCTAGAACCCTAGAAGCAAGAAGTTTTGGAAAATCACTGTTCGTAGACTCAAATTGAAACAAAGTGATAAATTGTTTGAAAAAGTAACTAGGGCTTTGAATCTCACAAGAACAACGCCTGGAAAGACTTAGAAGTCATTTCACAAAAGCGAAAGCGAATCCTAAACCCTAGAAGCAAGGGTTGGAAATCACTATTCATAGACTCAAATCACTGTTCATAGACTCAAATATTGAAACAAAGTGATCAAATTGTTTGAAAAAGTAACTACGGCTTTGAATCTCACTAGAACAACGCATGGAAAGACTTAAAAGCGGTTTCAGTAAAAGCGAAGCAAATCCTAGACCCTAGAAGCAAGAAGTTTTGGAAAATTCTGTTCATAGACCCAAATTGAAAACAAGTGATAATTGTTTGAAAAAGTAACTAGGGCTTTGAATCTCACAAGAACAACGCATTTAAAGGTTTTAAGCCATTTCCCTAAACCCTAAGAAATCCTAAACCCTAGAAGCAAGTAGTTTGGAAAATCACTGTTCGTAGACTCAAATTGAAACAAAGTTATCAAATTATCTGAAAAAGTAACTAGGGCTTGAATCTCACAAAAACAACAAACGCATTAAAGATTTTGAAGCCATTTCCCTAAACCCTAGAAGCAAATAGTTTGCAAAATCACTGTTCTAGACTCAAATGAAACAAAGTGATCAAATTGGTTTGAAAAAGTAACTAGGGCTTTGAATCTCACAAAAAACACACCTGGAAAGACTTAGAAGTCCATTTCACTAAAAGCGAAAGCGAATCCTAAACCCTAGAAGCAAGAGGTTTGGAAAATCACTATTCATAGACTCAAATTGAAACAAAGTGATCAAATTGTTTGAAAAAGTAACTAGGGCTTTGAATCTCACAAGAACAACGCATTTAACGGTTTTGAAGCCATTTCCCTAAACCCTAAGCAAATCCTAAACCCTAGAAGCAAGAAGTTTGCAAAATCACTGTTCATAGACTCAAATTGAAACAAAGTGATCAAATGTTTGAAAAAGTAACTACGGCTTTGAATCTCACTAGAACAAACGCATGGAAAGACTTAAAAGCGGTTTCACTAAAAGCGAAAGCAAATCCTAGAACCTAGAAGCAAGAAGTTTTGGAAAATCACTGTTCGTAGACTAAATTGAAACAAAGTGATAAATTGTTTGAAAAAGTAACTAGGGCTTTGAATCTCACAAGAACAACGCATTAAAGGTTTTTAGCCATTTCCCTAAACCCTAAGAAAATCCTAACCCTAGAAGCAAGTAGTTTTGCAAAATCAACTGTTCGTAGACTCAAATTGAAACAAAGTTATCAAATTATCTGAAAAAGTAACTAGGGCTTTGAATCTCACAATAACAAACGCATTTAAAGATTTGAAGCCATTTCCCTAAACCCTAGAAGCAAGTAGTTTGCAAAAATCACTGTTCATAGACTCAAATTGAAAAAGTGATCAAATTGTTTGAAAAAGTACTAGGGCTTTGAATCTCACAAGAACAACACCTGGAAAGACTTAGAATCATTTCACTAAAAGCGAAAGCGAATCCTAAACCCTAGAAGCAAGAGTTTGGAAAATCACTATTCATAGACTCAAATTGAAACAAAGTGATCAAATTGTTTGAAAAAGTAACTAGGGCTTTGAATCTCACAAGAACAACGCATTTAACGGTTTGAAGCCATTTCCCTAAACCCTAAGCAAATCCTAAACCCTAGAAGCAAGAGTTTGCAAATCACTGTTCATAGACCAAATTGAAAACAAAGTGATCAAATTGTTTGAAAGGTAACTACGGCGTTTGAATCTCACTAGAACAACGCATGGAAAGACTTAAAAGCGGTTGCAGTAAAAGCGAAAGCAATCCTAACCCTAGAAGCAAGAAGTTTGGAAAATCACTGTTCATAGACTCAAATTGAAATAAAGTGATAAATTGATTGAAAAAGTAACTAGGGCTTTGAATCTCACAAGAACAACCGCATTTAAAGGTTTTGAAGCCATTTCCCTAAACCCTAGAAGCAAGTAGTTTGCAAAATCACTGTTCATAGACTCAAATTGAAACAAAGTGATCAAATTGTTTGAAAAAGTAACTAGGGGCTTTGAAATCTGACTAGAACAACGCTGGAAAGACTTAGAAGTCATTTCACTAAAAGCGAAAGCGAATCCTAAACCCTAGAAGCAAAGGTTTGGAAAATCACTATTCATAGACTCAAATTGAAACAAAGTGATCAAATTGTTTGAAAAGTAACTAGGGCTTTGAATCTCACAAGAACAACGCATTTAAATAACGGTTTTTGAAGCCATTTCCCTAAACCCGAAGCAAATCCTAAACCCTAAAGCAAGAAGTTGCAAAATCACTGTTCATAAGACTCAAATTGAAACAAAGTGATCAAATTGTTTGAAAAGTAACAATGGCTTTGAATCTCACTAGAACAACGCATGGAAAAACTTAAAAGCGGTTTCAGTAAAAGCGAATAAAAGCGAAAGCAAATCCTAGACCCTAGAAGCAAGAAGTTTGGAAAATCACTATTCATAGACTCAAATTGAAACAAAGTGATAAATTGTTTGAAAAAGTAACTAGGGCTTTGAATCTCACAAGAACAACGCATTTAACGGTTTTAAAGCCATTTCCCTAAACCCTAAGCAAATCCTAAACCCTAGAAGCAAGAAGTTTGCAAAATCACTGTTCATAGACTCAAATTGAAAGAAAGTGATCAAATTGTTTGAAAAGGTAACTACGGCTTTGAATCTCACTAGAACAACACATGGAAAGACTTAAAAGTGGTTTCACTAGAAGCGAAAGCAAATCCTAGACCCTAGAAGCAAGAAGTTTGGAAAATCACTGTCATAGACTCAAATTGAAACAAAGTGATAAATTGTTTGGAAAAGTAACTAGGGCTTTCAATCTCACAAGAACAACGCATTTAAAGGTTTTGAAGAAATTTCCCTAAACCCTAAGCAAATCCTAAACCCTAGAAGCAAGTAGCTTGCAAAATCACTGTTCATAGACTCAAATTGAAACAAAGTGATCAAATTGTTTGAAAAACTAACTAGGGCTTTGAATCTCACAATAACAACGCATTTAAAGGTTTTTAAGCTATTTCCCTAGACCCTCAGCAAATCCTAGACCCTAGAAGCAAGAAGTTTGGAAAATCACTGTTCATAGACTCAAATTGAAACAAAGTGATCAAATTATCTGAAAAAGTAACTAGGGCTTTGAATCTCACAATAACAACGCATTTAAAGGTTTTGAAGCCATTTCCCTAAACCCTAGAAGCAAGTAGTTTGCAAAATCACTGTTCATAGACTCAAATTGAAACAAAGTGATCAAATTGTTTGAAAAAGTAACTACGGCTTTGAATCTCACTAGAACAACGCATGGAAAGACTTAAAGCGGTTTCACTAAAAGCGAAAGCAAATCCTAGAACCTAGAAGCAAGAAGTTTGGAAAATCACTGTTCGTAGACTCAAATTGAAACAAAGTGATAAATTGTTTGAAAAAGTAACTAGGGCTTTGAATCTCACAAGAACAACGCCTGGAAAGACTTAGAAGTCATTTCACTAAAAGCGAAAGCGAATCCTAAACCCTAGAAGCAAGAGGTTTGGAAAATCACTATTCATAGACTCAAATCACTGTTCATAGACTCAAATTGAAACAAAGTGATCAAATTGTTTGAAAAGGTAACTACGGCTTTGAATCTCACTAGAACAACGCATGGAAAGACTTAAAAGCGGTTTCAGTAAAAGCGAAAGCAAATCCTAGACCCTAGAAGCAAGAAGTTTGGAAAATACTGTTCATAGACTCAAATTGAAACAAAGTTATAAATTGTTTGAAAAAGTAACTAGGGCTTTGAATCTCACAAGAACAACGCATTTAAAGGTTTTTAACCATTTCCCTAAACCCTAAAAATCCTAAACCCTAGAAGCAAGTAGTTTGTAAAATCACTGTTCGGAGACTCAAATTGAAACAAAGTTATCAAATTATCTGAAAAAGTAACTAGGGCTTTGAATCTCACAATAAAAACGCATTTAAAGGTTTTGAAGCCATTTCCCTAAACCCTAGAAGCAAGTAGTTTGCAAAATCACTGTTCATAGACTCCAATTGAAACAAAGTGATCAAATTGTTTGAAAAAGTAACTAGGGCTTTGAATCTCACTAGAACAACGCCTGGAAAGACTTTGAAGCCATTTCACTAAAAGCGAAAGCGAATCCTAAACCCTAGAAGCAAGAGGTTTGGAAAATCACTATTCATAGACTCAAATTGAAACAAAGTGATCAAATTGTTTGAAAAAGTAACTAGGGCTTTGAATGTCACAAGAACAACGCATTTAACTGTTTTGAAGCCATTTCCCGAAACCCAAAGCAAATCCTAAACCCTAGAAGCAAGAAGTTTGCAAAATCACTGTTCATAGACTCAAATTGAAACAAAGTGATCAAATTGTTTGAAAAGGTAACTACGGCTTTGAATCTCACTAGAACAACGCATGGAAAGACTTAAAAGCAGTTGCAGTAAAAGCGAAAGCAAATCCTAGACCCTAGAAGCAAGAAGTTTGGAAAATCACTGTTCATAGACTCAAATTGAAATAAAGTGATAAATTGATTGAAAAAGTAACTAGGGCTTTGAATCTCACAAGAACAACGCATTTAAAGGTTTTGAAGCCATTTCCCTAAACCCTAGAAGCAAGTAGTTTGCAAAATCACTGTTCATAGACTCAAATTGAAACAAAGTGATCAAATTGTTTGAAAAAGTAACTAGGGCTTTGAATCTGACTAGAACAACGCTTGGAAAGACTTAGAAGTCATTTCACTAAAAGCGAAAGCGAATCCTAAACCCTAGAAGCAAGAGGTTTGGAAAATCACTATTCATAGACTCAAATTGAAACAAAGTGATCAAATTGTTTGAAAAAGTAACTAGGGCTTTGAATCTCACAAGAACAACGCATTTAACGGTTTTGAAGCCATTTCCCTAAACCCTAAGCAAATCCTAAACCCTAGAAGCAAGAAGTTTGCAAAATCACTGTTCATAGACTCAAATTGAAACAAAGTGATCAAATTGTTTGAAAAGGTAACAATGGCTTTGAATCTCACTAGAACAACGCATGGAAAAACTTAAAAGCGGTTTCAGTAAAAGCGAAAGCAAATCCTAGACCCTAGAAGCAAGAAGTTTGGAAAATCACTATTCATAGACTCAAATTGAAACAAAGTGATAAATTGTTTGAAAAAGTAACTAGGGCTTTGAATCTCACAAGAACAACGCATTTAACGGTTTTAAAGCCATTTCCCTAAACCCTAAGCAAATCCTAAACCCTAGAAGCAAGAAGTTTGCAAAATCACTGTTCATAGACTCAAATTGAAAGAAAGTGATCAAATTGTTTGAAAAGGTAACTACGGCTTTGAATCTCACTAGAACAACACATGGAAAGACTTAAAAGTGGTTTCACTAGAAGCGAAAGCAAATCCTAGACCCTAGAAGCAAGAAGTTTGGAAAATCACTGTTCATAGACTCAAATTGAAACAAAGTGATAAATTGTTTGGAAAAGTAACTAGGGCTTTCAATCTCACAAGAACAACGCATTTAAAGGTTTTGAAGAAATTTCCCTAAACCCTAAGCAAATCCTAAACCCTAGAAGCAAGTAGCTTGCAAAATCACTGTTCATAGACTCAAATTGAAACAAAGTGATCAAATTGTTTGAAAAACTAACTAGGGCTTTGAATCTCACAATAACAACGCATTTAAAGGTTTTTAAGCTATTTCCCTAGACCCTCAGCAAATCCTAGACCCTAGAAGCAAGAAGTTTGGAAAATCACTGTTCATAGACTCAAATTGAAACAAAGTGATCAAATTATCTGAAAAAGTAACTAGGGCTTTGAATCTCACAATAACAACGCATTTAAAGGTTTTGAAGCCATTTCCCTAAACCCTAGAAGCAAGTAGTTTGCAAAATCACTGTTCATAGACTCAAATTGAAACAAAGTGATCAAATTGTTTGAAAAAGTAACTACGGCTTTGAATCTCACTAGAACAACGCATGGAAAGACTTAAAAGCGGTTTCACTAAAAGCGAAAGCAAATCCTAGAACCTAGAAGCAAGAAGTTTGGAAAATCACTGTTCGTAGACTCAAATTGAAACAAAGTGATAAATTGTTTGAAAAAGTAACTAGGGCTTTGAATCTCACAAGAACAACGCCTGGAAAGACTTAGAAGTCATTTCACTAAAAGCGAAAGCGAATCCTAAACCCTAGAAGCAAGAGGTTTGGAAAATCACTATTCATAGACTCAAAATCACTGTTCATAGACTCAAATTGAAACAAAGTGATCAAATTGTTTGAAAAAGTAACTACGGCTTTGAATCTCACTAGAACAACGCATGGAAAGACTTAAAAGCGGTTTCAGTAAAAGCGAAAGCAAATCCTAGACCCTAGAAGCAAGAAGTTTGGAAAATTACTGTTCATAGACTCAAATTGAAACAAAGTGATAAATTGTTTGAAAAAGTAACTAGGGCTTTGAATCTCACAAGAACAACGCATTTAAAGGTTTTTAAGCCATTTCCCTAAACCCTAAGAAAATCCTAAACCCTAGAAGCAAGTAGTTTGTAAAATCACTGTTCGTAGACTCAAATTGAAACAAAGTTATCAAATTATCTGAAAAAGTAACTAGGGCTTTGAATCTCACAATAACAACGCATTTAAAGATTTTGAAGCCATTTCCCTAAACCCTAGAAGCAAATAGTTTGCAAAATCACTGTTCATAGACTCAAATTGAAACAAAGTGATCAAATTGTTTGAAAAAGTAACTAGGGCTTTGAATCTCACAAGAACAACACCTGGAAAGACTTAGAAGTCATTTCACTAAAAGCGAAAGCGAATCCTAAACCCTAGAAGCAAGAGGTTTGGAAAATCACTATTCATAGACTCAAATTGAAACAAAGTGATCAAATTGTTTGAAAAAGTAACTAGGGCTTTGAATCTCACAAGAACAACGCATTTAACGGTTTTGAAGCCATTTCCCTAAACCCTAAGCAAATCCTAAACCCTAGAAGCAAGAAGTTTGCAAAATCACTGTTCATAGACTCAAATTGAAACAAAGTGATCAAATTGTTTGAAAAAGTAACTACGGCTTTGAATCTCACTAGAACAACGCATGGAAAGACTTAAAAGCGGTTTCACTAAAAGCGAAAGCAAATCCTAGAACCTAGAAGCAAGAAGTTTGGAAAATCACTGTTCGTAGACTCAAATTGAAACAAAGTGATAAATTGTTTGAAAAAGTAACTAGGGCTTTGAATCTCACAAGAACAACGCATTTAAAGGTTTTTAAGCCATTTCCCTAAACCCTAAGAAAATCCTAAACCCTAGAAGCAAGTAGTTTGCAAAATCACTGTTCGTAGACTCAAATTGAAACAAAGTTATCAAATTATCTGAAAAAGTAACTAGGGCTTTGAATCTCACAATAACAACGCATTTAAAGATTTTGAAGCCATTTCCCTAAACCCTAGAAGCAAGTAGTTTGCAAAATCACTGTTCATAGACTCAAATTGAAATAAAGTGATCAAATTGTTTGAAAAAGTAACTAGGGCTTTGAATCTCACAAGAACAACACCTGGAAAGACTTAGAAGTCATTTCACTAAAAGCGAAAGCGAATCCTAAACCCTAGAAGCAAGAGGTTTGGAAAATCACTATTCATAGACTCAAATTGAAACAAAGTGATCAAATTGTTTGAAAAAGTAACTAGGGCTTTGAATCTCACAAGAACAACGCATTTAACGGTTTTGAAGCCATTTCCCTAAACCCTAAGCAAATCCTAAACCCTAGAAGCAAGAAGTTTGCAAAATCACTGTTCATAGACTCAAATTGAAACAAAGTGATCAAATTGTTTGAAAAGGTAACTACGGCTTTGAATCTCACTAGAACAACGCATGGAAAGACTTAAAAGCGGTTTCAGTAAAAGCGAAAGCAAATCCTAGACCCTAGAAGCAAGAAGTTTGGAAAATCACTGTTCATAGACTCAAATTGAAATAAAGTGATAAATTGATTGAAAAAGTAACTAGGGCTTTGAATCTCACAAGAACAACGCATTTAACGGTTTTAAAGCCATTTCCCTAAACCCTAAGCAAATCCTAAACCCTAGAAGCAAGAAGTTTGCAAAATCACTGTTCATAGACTCAAATTGAAACAAAGTGATCAAATTGTTTGAAAAGGTAACTACGGCTTTGAATCTCACTAGAACAACGCATGGAAAGACTTAAAAGCGGTTTCAGTAAAAGCGAAAGCAAATCCTAGACCCTAGAAGCAAGAAGTTTGGAAAATCACTGTTCATAGACTCAAATTGAAACAAAGTGATAAATTGTTTGAAAAAGTAACTAGGGCTTTGAATCTCACAAGAACAACGCATTTAACGGTTTTAAAGCCATTTCCCTAAACCCTAAGCAAATCCTAAACCCTAGAAGCAAGAAGTTTGCAAAATCACTGTTCATAGACTCAAATTGAAACAAAGTGATCAAATTGTTTGAAAAGGTAACTACGGCTTTGAATCTCACTAGAACAACGCATGGAAAGACTTAAAAGCGGTTTCAGTAAAAGCGAAAGCAAATCCTAGACCCTAGAAGCAAGAGGTTTGGAAAATCACTATTCATCTAGACTCAATTGAAACAAAGTGATAAATTGTTTGAAAAAGTAACTAGGGCTTTGAATCTCACAAGAACAACGCATTAACGGTTTTAAAGCCTTTCCCTAAACCCTAGCAAATCCTAAACCCTAGAAGCAAGAAGTTTGCAAAATCACTGTTCATAGACTCAAATTGAAACAAAGTGATCAAATTGTTTGAAAAGGTAACTACGGCTTTGAATCTCACTAGAACAACGCATGGAAAGACTTTAGAAAAATGTTTCTTGACGCCAAAACTCCAAGCAAGTCTCAAAATATGCTCCACTAAGTCTTTAGAACGAAGGGTATGGATATAACTATACTAGGGTTAAGGTTAAGGAATTTTGAGGGTGATGAAAGAAAAGGCTCAATGTAGGCTCAAAAGGGTTAAACTAGGGGAGTCCCACGACGGGCGCAAGTAGGGACACAGGTTATATTTGGCTATGGTGGTAAAATCCTAAGTAAGTACCTTTATCCTTTCCAGAATCAGGGCCATATATTGATCATAAACGTCTCAACAAGCATAACAGTGAATTCTAGCATTCTCTAGTCCATCAAACTTAATCTATGGCAAGTAATCAATCAAGATGAAAGAATAATGAGATCAACAAAATCATCGCCAAGAAAATAAGAGTATAATTCATTTTTCATCAATCACTCAACAAAGAAAGGGCACATGGCTCAAATTCTCACTTAGGGTTATTTTGAATCACAACTTATCTTCCATATGTTCATATTTTGTACCAAAGTTACGCATACACCATATCTACTACACATTCATATGCTTTTCATAAATCATAATTAACCAAAGAATATCATCAAACATTATCTCAATCTTGTGATCCTCTTTTAGCCTTAATTTCAGAGATATAAGCTCATCCTAGACAGTTAAAAGGGCATCCTAAGACTCAATCACAACAAACAAAACAACACATAAATGACGCAACAACAAACAAAATGTTTGGATAGGGTTATTTCCCTTCTCCTTTCGGTAACTCCTTTGGAACATGACCAGGTGAAGAGAGGAACGATTTTGGCGGAGCTCAGCTCACTTGATTGACAGGGGACGAGACCCTTTGTCAGCACTTCTCATATCCAAACTAAACCTTAGACATCACATCCCATTGGATGCGCCTACGATGAAGAAGATATTTACCCAAAAATCATTTTGACTCTAACAATAACCAAACAAACAAAACAAACAAGTATAAAAACCAAAACATAAACACAAACCTAAAAAAAGTTAACGCAAATTTTTGTATTTTTCTGATTTTTCCGATTTTTTTATTTTGTTTTCTTTTTATAACCACAAAACTAGCTCCTAAAAACAAAGTGAAACGTTATACCCTTCCCCCACACTTAAATCATGCATTGTCCTCAATGTATAAACAAGTATAAAGCATACAAAACATCAATCAAGCATGGCATAAGAGTTAACGCAAGAAATCCTAAAACAAAGACAAAGTTGAAAAATAAAAGAAGGGAAGAGTTCAAGAAAGCAAATCTGCGTTGATGACTCCTCCACAGCTACGAAATGGGTTGCCTCCCATGCAGCGCTTAATGTTTAAAGTCTTTCAGCCTAGACTTGCACCTTCATTTATCCTCTGTTGTGGCGCATCTTGGAGGGGTACATCCTCCACATTGTGCTCCACAAACGCCTCATAGTAAGGCTTAAGACGATGTCCATTCACCTTGAATTCCGAAATCACTTCCAGTTGCTCTTATCTGTATAGCACCATGAGAAAAAATTAGTAACAATAAAAGGACCAACCCATCTAGAACGCAACTTACCAGGAAAAAGTCTTAATCTAGAATGAAATAAAAGAACTTTTTGCCAACTACAAAGGTCTTTCCACGAATCATCTTATCATGAAAAGCCTTTGTCTTTTCCTTGTAAATCCGCGCACTATCATAGCCTCATTTCGAATTTCCTCAAGCTCATTGAGTTGCAATTCCTATGAAGTCCAGCTTCATCCAAGTCCATGTTAAACCTTAACTGCCCACCATGCTCGATGCTCCAACTCCACAGGTAAATGGCATGGTTCCCATACACCAAACGAAAGGGTGACATTCCAATTTTATAAGCTGTCCTATATGCCCACAATGCATCATCCAAACGTTGACTCCAATCCTTCCTAGATGGCCCACGGTTTTCTCAAGTATCCGCTTGATCTCCCTATTTGAAACTTCTGCTTGCCCTCGTTGTTTGAGGATGATAAGGCGTTGAAACCTTATGTGTACATGTACTTCCTAAGCAAAGCTCAATGGTCTTGTTGCAAAAGTGAGAACCTCCATCACTAATGATAGCTCTAGGCATGCCAAACCTACTAATGTTAGATTTATAAACTCTGCAACAACCTTAGAATCATTAGTCCTGGTGGCTTTCGCTTCCACCCACTTAGAAACATAATCAACAGCCAAGAGAATATAAGAAAACCATTAGATGAAGGAAAAGGTCCCATAAAATCAATGCCCCAAATATCAAAAATTTCGACAACTATAATAGAATTCAAAGGCATTTGATCTTTAGTTCCTAAATTACCGGTTCTTTGGCATCTATCACATGTCATACAAAATTCATGCATCTTTAAAAAGTAGGCCAATAAAAACCAGATTCCAACACCTTCCTAGCAGTTCTATCAGAGCCAAAGTGACCACCACATTGTCTAGAATGGCAAAACTCAAGTATAGCTTTTTGTTCATTATTAGGCACACATCTCCTTATTAATTGATCAGAACCATATTTCCACAAGTAAGGATCGTCCCACACATATTGCCTAGCTAAATTCTTAAGTCTAGCACGTTGAGCATGCAACATATCACTAGGGAACGTTTTAGACACCAAGTAATTAACAATATCTGCATACCAAGGCTCACTTACCTGGATTCCGAATAGTTGTTCATCCGGAAACATCTCAACTAAAGGTATGGCGTCCTCCTCATTCACTAGTCTACTCAAGTGGTCGGCTACAACATTCTCTGAACCCTTCTTATCCTTGATCTCAACGTCAAACTCTTGAAGTAAGAGTATCCAACGAATTAGCCTTGGTTTTGCCTCCTTCTTTGACATTAGGTACCTTAAAGCTGCATGATCAGAATAAACAATAACTTTAGTACCCAATAAATATGAACGAAATTTTTCTAAGGCAAAAACAACAGCTAAAAGTTCTTTTTCAGTTGTAGAGTAATTGAGTTGAGCATCATTAAGGGTTCTAGAAGCATAGTAGATGGCATAGGGCTTCTTGTCCCTCCTTTGGCCTAGCACGGCCCCAACTGCATAATCTGATGCATCACACATTATCTCAAAGGGGAGAGACCAATCCGGTGGAAGCATGATGGGTGCAGATGTTAGAAGTTCCTTCAATGTGTTGAATGCCACCTTGCAATCCTCTTTGAACTCAAACGCCACATCCTTTTGGAGAAGACGACATAATGGCCTAGAAATCTTGGAAAAGTCCTTGATGAAGCGCCTGTAGAAACCTGCATGTCCAAGAAAAGAACGGACCTCCCTCACACTTGTGGGGTATGGTAAGTATCTAACAAGATCTACTTTAGCCTTATCAACTTCTATTCCATGCTTCGAAACAATATGCCCTAAGACTATCCCTTGTTTTACCATAAAGTGACATTTTTCCCAATTAAGCACAAGATTAGTCTCTTCACAACGCCTAAGTATCAATTCTAAGTTATTTAAGCAATCATCAAAGTCTTTACCAAAAACTGAAAAGTCATCCATAAACACTTCAATAATTTTCTCAATAAAATCAGAAAAAATACTTACCATGCATCTTTGAAACGTACCTGGAGCATTGCAAAGTCCAAAAGGCATTCTTCTGTAGGCAAACGTCCCAAAGGGGCATGTGAAGGTCGTCTTCTCTTGATCCTCATTAGCAATGGCGATTTGGTTGTAACCAGAATATCCATCCAAGAAGCAATAAAACTCATGGCCAGCTAACCTCTCAAGCATCTGATCAATGAATGGCAAAGGGAAGTGATCCTTCCTAGTAGTGGCGTTTAGCTTCCTATAGTCTATGCAAACTCGATGTCCAGTCACAGTTCTCTGAGGCACTAACTCATTCTCCGCATTCTTCACAACTGTGATCCCAGATTTCTTTGGCACAACTTGAACTGGTGAAACCCACTTAGAGTCTGAGATAGGATAAATGACGCCACAATCAAGAAGCTTGATGACTTCTTTCTTTACGACCTCCATCATAGGTGGGTTCAAACGTCTTTGAGCCTCCCTAGATGGCTTGGCTCCTTCCTCAAGCAGAATTCGATGCACACAAGTAGTAGGGCTAATTCCCTTGATATCTGCTAAAGTCCATCCAATTGCAGTCTTGTGCTTCTGAAGCATCTCCACCAATCTATCCTCTTGAGTTGACGTTAGAGATGATGAAATGATGACAGGTAAAGTTTCGTTTTCTCCCAAGTAAGCATACTTCAAGTGATCTGGTAATTGCTTAAGTTCCAAAGTAGGTGCCTGAATCACTGAAGGTAAAGGTTTATTAGTAGAGGGAGAAATAAACACAGAAGAAACATTACCCAGCTCAAATGGTGTTGCCTCAAGAAAAGCAACATGTTCCATGATTGCATCACTATGATGCCGTGAGCTCCTCCTTAGGGATGGTAGGTCCTCTTTCATCACCCAACACCATTAGCAATGGTTGAAACCAAAGTATCCTCATTCATCATCTCCATGAATTTCTGCGCAAGTTCATCAAGTATATCAATAGAAAAACATGATGAAAAATCAGACAAGGGATACCTCATTGCTTCAAAGATGTTGAAGCCAACAATTCACCATCAAATTCCATTGTCAAGGCCAGAATAAACATCAATTTTAGTCCTAGCCGTCCTCATGAAGGGACGACCTAGCAAAAGTGGCGTTGACTTGGGAGAGGGCTCCTCCATCTCTAGGACGTAAAAATCAGCTGGGAAGATTAGCTCACCAACCTGCACAAGTACATCCTCAACTAACCCCTTAGGGTATGCATTAGATCGATCTGCCAACTGAATAATAACATTATCATGTTTAAGCTCACCTAGACCTAGAGTTTCATAAACAGAATAAGGCATGACATTTATAGAAGCACCTAAGTCTAGCATGGCATTTTCGAATCTACTAGTTCCAATGACACAAGGGATAGAAAAACTCCCTGGATCCTTACACTTTTCTGGCATTCTGCGTTGAAGCACAGCTGAGACATTCTCACTTACCTTCACCACTTCCTTCTCACGGTTTTGTCTCCTTGTGGTGCAAAGTTCCTTCAAAAATTTGGCATACTTAGGAATTTGCTTAATGGCCTCAAGGAGAGGGATGTTGATTTGCACTTTCTTAAAAGTTTCCAAGATAGCCTTTTCGGCCTCATCTTTCTTGGACTTAGCATATCTGCTTGGGAAAGGCAAAGGAGAAGAAGATGGATTAGTAATAACCGAATTGAAAGAGTTAGAAACTTGTCCTTTAGGTTTCGGTTCTGCAGTAGGAGGTGTCACATGAGCCTTAGACGTTGCAGGGTCATCCTCCTCCTCTAAAATGGACGTTGAGATCTTTTTGGGAGGCGTTGGAGGATCTACAAGGGTCTTACCACTCCTTGTAGTCACGGCTTTGGCTTGCTCAAAGTGAGGATTTGGGATGGTGCCACTTGGTAACTTACCTTGCTCATGAAACTTACCCATGAACTCCACCACTTGACTCATTTGCTTCTTCATCTCAGCTACATCTGTGGATATGGCGTTGATTTGGTTCCCATGATTAGTTTGACCTGCAATTAAAGCTTGAGTAGACTTGGTTAGTGCTTTGATCAACTCATCATTAGAAGAAGAAGAAGCATTTGAATTAAAATTCGAATTGAAAGGAGTAGGGTTAGGAGGTTGAGGCTTTTGATAAAAGCCTTGAGGACGTGGTTGGAAGCCTTGAGGTGCACTTTGAACGTTCTCATTGTCCTTCCAACGAAAATTAGGGTGATCCCTCCATCCAGGATTGTAAGTATTTGAGTAAGGATCATTCCTAGGACGTTGGAAACCTTGTTGGAAGCCTATGGCGTTGACACCTTCTTGTCCTCCACTTTCCATGAGTTGAGGGCATTGGTCAGACACATGCCCTTGCATTGAACACACTCCACACACCATGACTTGTCCATGTGATCCCTGAGACACTATAGAAGTAAGTCTGTTAATTTTATCTTCCAATTGAGCTAAAGTACTTACCTCATGGACCCTTTCACGTGTGGTGGTGGATTTGGGCCTAGAGCTTCCAAATTGTTGTTGATTCAAGGCCCTATTCTCAATAAGGATCATTCCAGCCGCAGGCTCCTTGTCAACAAAAGATCCACCAGAAGCTGCATCTAGCATATCTCTTTCCAATGGTGTGAGACCATCATAAAAGCAAGTGAGCAAGGTCTCCTCCTTCATGCCATGTTGAGGGCATTGAGTGATGAGAGACTTGAACCTTTCATAGTATTCTGCGTAGGACTCATCTTGCCCTTGTTGGATGCCACTTATCTTTTTCCTTAACATGATGATGCGAGATGTAGGAAAATACTTCTCAAGAAACGCCTTCATCATGTCTCCCCAAGAAGTAATTCGTCCACTAGGCAACTCATAAAGCCACTGCTTTGCCTTGTCAGCCAACGAAAATGGGAAGGCCTTCAATTTCAAAATATGCTCATCAGCTCCTTGAGGCTTCATGCTAGTGCAGATGAACTGAAATTCCATCAAGTGGTTGTTGGGATCTTCCATAGGGAGTCCATGGAATGTAGGAAGACGATGAAGCAACCCAGACTTCAACTCAAAATCAGCTGTTAATCCCTCAGCTGCAGCAGGGTAGGTTATGCAGGTTGGCACTCCCCCAGGTGGGATGACGGATGTAGAGAGTTGCCTTATGGTGAGAGCCATTGGTGGTGGTGGTGGTGGAACAACTAAAAGTGCACGAGGTGATGGAGGTGGCGTTTGGTGTGGTGATGGATTAACTGAAGTGTCAGAAGCTTCTGATCCTCCTTCTACTCTATTCCCTTCACTATCTACTTGAAGCTCACGAAATTGAAGAGGTGTGGTCACTTCAACGTCAAAGATGTCCGGGTTCTTCTTCAATTCCTCAAGTCTATCTTTGAGGACTTGAAGAGGCGTTTTAGTGTTCTTAGGTGGTTCAGATGATCCAGACATTCATTGATCCTGAAATAGAATAAAGTATAAAGTTAGTAAGATATAAACAAGACGTGGACCAAGGTACACACATCAAAAACGTCACATTTATACATGTATAAACCAAAGTCAACGAAAATAATAGTGGTTAGTTACAATCTTTTACAACTTTCGAAATAATCAACTTTAATAAGAGAATTGTAAGTCAAGGTTTAGACGTGCGGCCCAGAGATTCTAATGTTAATACAAGTCTCCCCTCCTAAATCTTTTGGTAACTCTTTTCACACAGAGCCAGGTAGTAGAGGAACGATTTTGGCGGAGCTCAGCTCACTTGATTGACAGGGGACGAGACCCTTTGTCAGCACTTCTCGTATCCAATCAACCTAGACACTCTATGCTACTAAGGTGCGCCTACTTGATAAAGGAGGTTGCTTGACGAGTATTAATAAAAGAACTCTCACCTATTCCGTTATGACTTACTTTCTTCTTACCAAAACCAATTCTCTCGAAAATTGTCTAAGTATATGACTTTAATAAAACATCATGGACTATTGTTTTGGACGTGCGGCCCAAGTCCTTGTCTTCACACATATTTCTTCGCAAATCCTTTGGGCAACCTTACTGAAATGGCCAGTGCGGGGGAGGACGAGCACAAGAGGTAGAAACCATTTCGGCAATTGCCTTTCTGATTTCAAAACCCGTCATGAACGTTGTCCCCTTCCTAGAGTCACCATCTCACATAGGCTATACTTACTAGGATAAGGGAAAAATTAAGTGCACGACATTTTTCAAGTGTTAACAAAAGCCGCCCACAACCTTAAGAGACCTAAATTAGGTGCTAATAAGGGGTTAAGGCTAATGTCAACAAAAGAGACTTCACCTATTCCATAATAGTTCACAATCCCTTACCAAAATCATACCTTAGTGGCGTTTTCATCACATGAAGACTTTTCAATCCCCGGCAACGGCGCCAAAAATTGATACGTGCAAAAGCAATCGCCAATTTAAACCCTGAAAAATGTAGTTGTTAGTATAGAATAAGCAGGGATCGTTCAAAACCGGGGATTGAGGGTGCTAACATGTGAGAAACAAATCAAAGAAAAGAATATACATCACACGAAAATTATAATTTACAAGTTACAAGCATGCATAATTTCGACAACAAAGAAACACAAAGAGTTAGAGAGAAACCATACATTCACACGAATTAGAGAGCAAAGAATGAGAGAAAACAAAATATACAAGTATATATATGCATAGATTCGAAAGAAAGAGAGAATTTGAGTTAGAAAAGGTTTTGGAAATCCTACTCCTATTTATACACAATTTACAAGTCCATATCACATAGGAATCCATATACAACAAGGAATACTAGTCATAAAGGATTAGGAAGTCAAATACAATTAGGAAACAAATTAGAAGCAAAGTCAAAAGGACTCCTAAGTCAAAACTAACTCTAACTACTTTCCCTAAAATTTAGGAGCTAATCCCTAAAAAATAGGAGCACATAACAACACATAACAAACTCCTAAAAAACACTAAACTAAACAAACACATATTTACTATTCACGGAGACACTATTCACGAATTAAAAACATTTTATTTATTTTTATTATTTTTAAGTTAACATGCTACCTAAAAATCTAAGTTAATTTTATTTATTTACACAAACAAGAAAACATAAAGATGGGGGGTTTTTGAAGATTGAAATCAAAAATTTTCAGAAAATAAACAAAGATTAAAACGTTTTTATTTACATAGGTGGGAAAAGAAGAATCTTTGAAGAACAATTTTTCAAGAACAATCAAGAACAACATATTCATGCATCCCTTAATCTTTATTAATTGCCAAGAACACCATCAACCAAGAAACAAAGATCAACGCAACCAATGTCCCTTATTTTACTTTCTTTACTTAGTCAATCAAGCAACGCACTTAATCCAACATATTTCGAAAACAAGTATCACACAATCAACGCAATCATGATCTCATGCATTCGAATCATTAAGAACAAGTGAAAGTTTGGTCAATGAACATGCAAATCCAAGTACATCCACGCAGTCAATTCATCACATGCATAATCTGATTTCGACTCAAAGCAAGCCTTTACTACTTATTGAATTAGGTTCACAACGCATCAACCCTAATTACTAGCAAGTTACATGCAAGTCATACTAATTGTTTGTCAGACTTAGAAAATCGTTGACATGTAATGAAGCATAAAACCAGATTATTATCCTTTAAATTTCGGCAACTAAACAAGATCAAGAACACATAAACACATTAAACATCAAAAAGCACATCAAAATTGCATCCAAAAATCAGAAAACTAATTCATGGTTTCGGTTTTACACAAAGAAATCAAAAGAAAATCAACTACAAGAACACAAACCGTGAAGAAACATGATGAAGATGGTAAGAACAACCCTTAGACACGTCCCAAGGTCCAACGCAGATCCAAGGCGGCGGCACAAAGTGAAGATCACGGCAAGATGGAGGATGGCACGGCTAGAACTTGAAGCGAAAACCTGAAACTCAAGAGCAAACCGGTGAGAAACGAAATTGTGGAGAAAAATGTACCCCTGACGTCTAATACACAAGGTATATATAGTAGAACGTCTCAAGGCACTCCCAATTCGTTTCTACTTGGTTTCTCTTAGTTCGTGTTGATTTAGGACTTCTTTCACAAAACAGATTTCCGGCAGGATTGACCTCAGTCCACTAAAACGGCCATAACTTCCTCTAGAAAATAGCTATTGATGAACCGTAAAAATTCTGGAAACTAGACATCCGTAGCTTTCCAACCATATAAAGATCATAATTTTCTGAGCTCTGAGCGATTTTGACACTCCGTTGAAGTTGACTGATCTGCACAGGCAGATTTCCGAATCTGTAATGGATTTGACTTTTAATGCACAAGTTGAGTCCAATTCGGTTTTCCTTCATCACATGCCTCTCACATGTCTTCCACGCCTATTCTGAAGTAGAAACGTCAAGAACTCCCTAGAACCTTCAAGAATCCACGGCAATTCCAATCCTTACTCAACAAGAAGTCCAAATTCCACATTGCTTTGTAATTCGTATTTCTTGTTGCTTCCTCTTCCATGTGCACGGCATATGACCTTCTTGAGACTTCTAGATGCTTCATGGACGTTCCATAGACTTCTCCTAGCTTCCACAGGTCTCCTAGTACGAGTAGACTCCATATGCAAGTAGGTTTCCTAGTTGAATACCTTCTTTTCGAGATGCTTCTACACTCTTCCGGAACCTTCTTGAGTAATCCTTATCCAACAGGGACTCCTTGTCACACTAGGATTCCTTATCTGAGTAGGATTGGGTTTCCTTGTCCAAGTAGAACTTCTAATTTCCGCGACTTAAGAGTTTGAATCCAAGTCAGCTTCTGATTCCTACTCCAACTAGGATTCCTTTTCCTAGTCAAACTGGGAGAACTTCCATTTCTTCATTTCTTCTCATTTCTGCGCCACTTGTGCCTTCCTTAGCCATTTTTGGACCTTGAGACTCCATTTTACCTGAAAAACACTAACTAAGTTAAATTGATCAAGATAAAGGAAATAACTTAGCAAAATATAGGGTTTAAACATTATAAACGTCGCATTTTATGCTCCTATCAGAGCTAGTAATTAGGTGAACGCTTGTTGATCCTAGTTCAATATGGTAGTAAAGGCTTTGTACAATGGTCGAGATCAGATTATGCATGTAATGAAAAGACTTGCTTTGAGTACTTGAATTTGCATGTTTATTGACTAAACTTTCACTTGCTCTTAATGATTCGAATGCATGAGATCATGAGTTGCTTTGATTGTGTGATACTTGTCTTCGAAGTATATTGTTTAGGCGCTTGTTCTACTCAATTGTGTAAAGGGAAGTCATATAAGGGACATTGGGCGCTTGTAACTTTGTTTCTTGGTTGATATCGTTCTATGGTAACTAAAAGATTAAAGATTGCATGAATGGATTGTTCTTGATTAGTT
Source organism: Rosa lucieae (assembly GCA_024704745.1). NCBI lineage: Eukaryota > Viridiplantae > Streptophyta > Magnoliopsida > Rosales > Rosaceae > Rosa > Rosa lucieae. The sequence goes on along the minus strand of JANPXK010000405.1, from coordinate 2,432 downwards.
CTTGAAAAATTGTTCTTCGAAAATTCTTCTTTTCCCACCTATGTAAATAAACGTTTTTGTTCTTTATTAATTTCTGGAAATTTTATGTTTTCAATCTTTAAAAACCCCCCTATCTTTATGTTTTCTTGTTTGTGTAAATAAATAAAATTAACTTAGATTTTTAGGTAGCATGTTAACCTAGTTAAATAATAAAATAAAATAAAAATGTTTTTAAATTCGTGAATAGTGTCTCCGTGAATAGTAAATATGTGTTAGTGTTTTCTAGGAATTAATTTGGTGGTTTTTAGGACTTTGTTATGTGTTTGTTATGTGCTCCTATTTTTTAGGGATTAGCTCCTAAATTTTAGGGAAAGTAGTTAGAGATAGTTTTGACTTAGTATTTTGTGTTTGACTTGGTAAATAATTTGTTTTCTTAATAATTAAGTAATTCTAATTAGTATATAACTAGTAATCCTTATTGTATGTGGATTTCTAATGTGATATGGACTTGTAAATTGTGTATAAATAGGAGTAGGATTTCCAAAACCTTTTCTAACTCAAATTCTCTCTTTCTTTCGAATTCTATGCATATATATACTTGTATAATTTGTTGTTCTCTCATTCTTTGCTCTCTAATTCGTAATACATGTATGGTTGCTCTCTAATTCTTTGTTGTTTCTTTTGTTGTTCGAAATTTATGCATGTTTATACTTGTAATCTTGTAATGATTTCGTGAATTTGTATATTCTTCTCTTTGATTTATTTCTCACATGTTAGCACCCTCAATCCCCGGTTTTGAACGATCCCTGCTTATCCTATACTAACGCTCGACATTTTCAGGGTTTAAATTGGCGATTGCTTTTGCACGTATCAATTTTTGGCGCCGTTGCCGGGGATTGAAAAGTCTTCATGTGATGAAAACGCCACTAAGGTATGATTTTGGTAAGGGATTATGAACTATTATGGAATAGGTGAAGTCTCTTTTGTTGACATTAGCCTTAACCCCTTATTAGCACCTAATTTAGGTCTCTTAAGGTTGTGGGCGGCTTTTGTTAACACTTGAAAAATGTCTTGCACTTAATTTTTCCCTTATCCTAGTAAGTATAGCCTATGTGAGATGGTGACTAGGAAGGGGACAACGTTCATGACGGGTTTTGAAATCAGAAAGGCAATCAAACGAGCGTAAACCACTATGTGGGAGTAGCTTGTGCCAAAATGGTTTCTACCTCTCGTGCTCGTCCTCCCCCGCACTGGCCATTTCAGTAAGGTTGCCCAAAGGATTTGCGAAGAAATATGTGTGGAGACAAGGACTTGGGCCGCACGTCCAAAACAATAGTCCATGATGTTTTATTAAAGTCATATACTTAGACAATTTTCGAGAGAATTGGTTTTGGTAAGAAGAAAGTAAGTCATAACGGAATAGGTGAGAGTTCTTTTATTAATACTTGTCAAGCAACCTCCTTATCTAGTAGCGCACCTTAGTAGCATAGAGTGTCGAGGTTGATTGGATACGAGAAGTGCTGACAAAGGGTCTCGTCCCTGTCAATCAAGTGAGCTGAGCTCCGCCAAAATCGTTCCTCTACCTGGCTCTGTGTGAAAAGAGTTACCAAAGATTTAGGAGGGGAGACTTGTATTAACATTAGAATCTCTGGGCCGCACGTCTAAAACCTTGACTTACAATTCTCTTATTAAAGTTGATTATTTCGAAAGTTGTAAAAGATTGTAACTAACCACTATAATTTTCGTTGGCCATGTGTATGTTTGCATATATGTGACGTTTTTAATGTGTGTACCTTGGTCCACGTCTTGTTTATATCTTACTAACTTTATACTTTATTCTATTTCAGGATCAATGAATGTCTGGATCATCTGAACCACCTAAGTACACCAAAACGCCTCTTCACGTCATCAAAGATAGACTTGAGAGATTGAAGAAGAACTCAGACATCTTTGACGTTCAAGTGACCACACCTCTTCAATTTCGTGAGCTTCAAGTAGATAGTGAAGGGAATAGAATAGAAGGGGGATCAGAAGCTTCTGACACTTCAGTTAATCCATGATACGAGCAAAAGCAATCGCCAATTAAAAAATGTAGTTGTTAGTATAGAATAAGCAGGGATCGTTCAAGCCGGGGATTGAGGGTGCTAACATGTGAGAAATAAATCAAAGAAACATAGAATATACTTCACCCGAAAATTATAATTTTTACAAGTACAAGCATGCATAAATTTCAACAAACAAAAGAAACAACAAAGAGTTAGAGAGCAACCATACATGTATCACGAATTAGAGAGCAAGGAATGAGAAAACAACAAATTATACAAGTATATATAGACATAGAATTTGAAAGAAAGAGAGAATTTGAGTTAGAAAAGATTTTGGAATCCTACTCCTATTTATACACAATTTACAAGTCCATATCACATTGGGAATCCATATACAACAAGGATTAC
>JANPXK010000404.1:0-24280 GCA_024704745.1 Rosa lucieae | reverse complement strand
GATAGCGAAGATCAAATCGATAAAACCAGCATCCCTCTGGTCTTTGTCAAGAAAAATAGGAGAGGATGGCAAACTGTAATTCAGCAAAGTAGCAAGAGCAAAGACGCCAATTCAACACCTGGCGGGGTCGTAGATGTAAAGAACAATTAAGGCCAAAACCGTCATTTTCACTGTTAAATGAACAGTATAAACAGTCCACGGGCGTTTTTTTTTTAACAAACCCAAATAAGGCGACTATCATTCATCGAAAGCCAGAAAGAGCCATTACATATAGCACAAAGATGAACATATAGGAAAATGTGCAAAAACCCAAAGTTAAAGCTTATCCACCATTCTAGCAGACAATACAGAACGTGACTGCAAAGTAATAAATTAACACACAGGCTTTTTAGGGTAATTAGTACTTCAAAGTGGATCCCTTCGGGTTAGCTTTCTTTGCATCTGCAGCAGTATCACAGTAATCAATTTTCTAAATACTAGGAGAAACACGTCTGATTTCAAAGTAAAGATACATTAGCGAAATACATCCATGAATTGAGGGTAACTTACAGGCACTGAGGATCTGATTGCAACCTATGCGTTTGCTGTTACATAGCAAAAGGATACACTAAATTAGCTATGTCATGTATCATTTGTCATACTAAAAAGGTTTGTATTCTTCTATGAATGACCTGACCTCATGAACTAATTACGTACGTGCAAGAAAGAAAGGAAGACAACAAAAGCTATTTACAGGAACATAAGAATGTAGGAAACTACTTGCAATATGGGATGACTACAGACAATCTATCAGAGACAGTCTAATTTGCAGCTAGTGGCTACTGAGGACTAGGTACCAGCTAATTATCATTTGTCTCGATACATATGTAATAGACTAATGAAGATCCTTTTATACTACACAAAATAAATCTTATTGACATGCAATTTGGGTCTGTTTCAAGACATTCTGTTTATGTTCAAACACATTGAGCATTAATCAAAAACACCAACAAAGTTAGTTTACCAGATCTTGCATTAAGGACATAAGAGGGCTCACAACCACACCGGTCTTTCCAATAACCAAAGGAGGCAATTGATAGCTGAAATCAAATATTTAAACCACTTTCAACCTTTAAACTTTTCATATGAAATTAACCCATGAAAATTTGGAAAATTCTAGTAGTGCCAATACTTCAAAACAATGGAAATTAAAATCTAGAGAGAACTCTTACCACGAAGATTTGCCACTTCCAGTGGCCATGACAATCAAACAGTCCCTCCCTACTATGATTTTCTCAATCACTTTCTTTTGGTATCGCCGAAATGAAGAAAACCCATACTGCTGTACGTTTAACATATAGATCCATGAAACATACTGAAAAAGTGATAATAAATCATGTAAGAAGGCTAAGCTTCAGAAGCAAAGAAGATAGTAACGAGTACAATGAGATTTTGGGGCAGAGGGAGGGCAGGAAAAGAAAAGAGAGAGTTTGAAACCAACTGATAAACAATTAGAAAACAATGAACAAGATATCAGTTTGGAACCTTTGCAGTTCCAAACTTTCATTTTGCACTTGAATCACTGCAATCATGTTTGAATAATTTAGTTAACCAATACTTTTCAGCACCCGTATTACTTTTTACAAAAGTCAAGAAAAACAAAATACTTTATAAATCAAAGTGAAGTGCACAAACATGTGCAAACAACAGTTAAAGAATCTGATTTCCCTACAAAAGTGACAAACATGCCAATCACTACACGAATTTAAAATACCTCATTTTCCTTAACTACAACAAGGTTGTATAAAACCTGCTTGTCTTCCGTCCTCACAATACCAAAGCAGCTAAGACATTAGACCTATTTCAATTAATAGTTTAAGTAGAGCTAGAAATCTCAATTCATACCCATACTACAACATAAGCTATGACATCTTATCTGTCAAATACAGTGAGCTTAACTAGTATAATCAGTTCATACCCAGAATAAAAGCTATGCTAGGGCATCAGAAACATTCAAATTCAAATCCAAGTTTTAAAGTTGCAACCCTAATTATACACTAGTTCAATGAGGAATATTCAATCTTGCTTATAACACAAAAACCGCAACATCATACATCAAATCTATTTATCAAATAGTTTAGGGGCATTTCATTATACACCCAATTTCTAGAATATTTAATGGAAAAAACCCACCTATTATTTCTTTTCAATCTACACCCAATTATTGCCAACTAGGATAAAATATTAGATTTCATTTTTTCAAAAAATTACACAAATTGCCATAATTTAAATCTGACAAACATAAATCAACTAGCAAAATTAACATCATCTTTAATACCTTAATTGTAGATCTTTTTTATTAGTCCCATTATTATCACAATTTTCATTAAATTCATCATGATTGCTAGAATTATGGATTTTTTTTTACATGCATAATTTTCTGAAATCAAAAGTTATATAGATTTAAGTGAATGTGATATTTACTTTTTGATAATTTAAACTTTCTATTTTAAAAGGAACTTTCTGTTTTACTTGCAACCTAACCTAAATGTAGAAGTTTAAAGTTTTTAACCCAACTAATAGATCGTATTTTTTTTAAAAAAATTACAACCTAAAGTTAGACAGGTATGTTTAGCTAAATTGATTTCTAGAAATTTTCATATCAACCTATTTTGACATTTTTAACATTAACTTCTTTCTTAGGTACTCTATCATTGCGAGTTGATCACCATGTTTATTAGGTTGAAAGTCTCTATATTAATACCTATATGTGTATACCTATAAAAGCTAGGTATCTGATCATCAAACACTTTTTCTAGTTAATTTGATTTCAAGTATGTATCTGATTATAGGAGGTTTTTTTTTTTTTTGTATGACACAGACATCTCATATTACAATTTTTTTTTTTTTTGTATCATACCTCTTTATTAGGTTTTCTATATTATACCTATGATTGTAGAAGATACGATCTTTTTTTAGCTTGAAGGTTTATGGTATTCAAGCCTCACTTTCATCTAATTACTTAGTAGGTAAATTAGAATGTAGTAGTTGAGAGTAAAAACTATCATGAGATTAATATGACAATATACCTAAAAAGAAGAAGAAAGAAAGTAATCCAAGACAAGATATATACCTTACAATTAGAAATTTTTCGAGAATATAGAGAGGCACCGAATGTGAGCCCAAGAGTGAAAACACAATAACAGAAGTTTTTTTTCCCATTTCTTGACCCCATCTTGAATCTAATCCTTTTCTTTTCTTTAAGAACATTTCTTTGGTTGTTCTTCATAGACACAAGCGAGAAGTATCATACGTGCTTGCCCCTCGCCCTTTCTTTCAAGCAAGAAAAACATTTTCTCCCGGTGATTGAATCCAAATCTCTTTCCATCTTTTGAAACAATAATTGACCCCATCAATGAAAAGAAAATTGAAAATATATTCGAAAAGAAAATACCTACATATAAGGAAAACAAGAATTGAAATTTGTGCTGGAAATGAACTACTATTGTATGAGCATATGTAGAAATATACTCAAGTCAGTAATCAAAATATAAAGTAGGAAAAATTAAGGACGTAATTGATTATGATAATTAAGTCCAAATGAATTGATTTTTTTTTAATATTTCAAATTCAATGGATGATAAGATTAAGCAAGATACTTAATTTAACTCTCCATAATCAGAAGGGCATATTAGGTATATCAAAGAATGAGAAAAACTATTAATGATAGACATCTACTCTATATGGAAGGTTTGCTTATGTAGAATGGGTGTAAATTGAAAGAAAAATATCTATGGGTTTTTCTCAATAGAAGCTTATATTTTTGGGTTTATATCTAATTTTCTCAATTTACCAAGTAATCCTAATCCTCACCCACAATAAATGGATCAGAAAAATTCCAATATAATCTCAGAGTTCTGAACTTGCAACACTAATTAGAAACTTACTAGTTCAATGAAAAAGATTGAATCTTGCTTATTAACTCACCCATGAGAATGTCAATGACCTTTTTCACCTCAGCTTCTTATCTGCCCTTAAGAGCCTTCCTCACATCTTTCTCATCAACTCCACCCAAGCCCTTGGCTTTAATTAGACACGCCAAGTCAAAATCAATGAACTATAATTCTATTTAGGAATAAGAAACAAGATTCATAAGGCCTTTAAATCAAATTTGGAATTCAAATAGCAATACTCAAACAATTATCATACAATTCAAAATAAAAAAGAATCTAAACACAAAGAAAAAAAGAAACCAAATCTGGAACATGGATTAGAAACCCTAGATTAGATAGAGACCATACATTGGCGAAGTAGATTCGCAGGTAGTTGACAGGCTGATCAAATGAGATCTCGGCCTTCACGAGGTTTCGGTCGAAATGGTGGATGTGGAATTTCATATACAGGAACCTGGTAAATGACGGCGTGGCGGAGGTCTTCCCTGCGATGGCACATGGCGATGAAGTAGACATCGAAGATGCTGACTGTGGATTCCAAGGTCATGGTGATATGGATGATGGAAGGAGAGGGAAGAAGGAAAAGAGAGCGGATGTGAGAGGGAGTGAAGTTTGTCATGTCAATTGTCCTTCGATTTTTTTACACAGAATTCTGTCTCTAGTTTCCTTTTTCACACAGAATTCTATAGCTAATTGTTCTTTTCACACGGATATCCGTGTTAACATTTCACACATATATTTGTGTGTTACTCATTTCACACAAAAATTTGTACCAAAAACTCATTGTAATGGAAATCTGTCCCTTCATAATTCACATAACATAAAAAATTAACAATCCCTAAATAAACTAATTTATAATACGTACAGAAATCAGTGTGAATTAATATTCACACAGATAACCGTGTGAAAATGTTTTAGTTTTTTACACAAACATCTGTTACTGCTGTTTATTCACACAGATTTCCGTGATAACATTTCACTCATTTCACACAGAAATCTGTACCAAAAACTTATTGCAACGGAAATCTGTCCCTCCATAATTCACATAACATAAAAAATTAACAATTTCTAAATAAACTAATTTATAATACGTACAGAAATCAGTGTGAATTGATATTCACACATATAATAACATTTCACTCATTTCACAAAGAAATCTGTACCAAAAACTTATTGCAACTGAAATCTGTCCCTCCATAATTCACATAACATAAAAAATTAACAATTTCTAAATAAACTAATTTATAATACGTACATAAATCAGTGTGAATTGATATTCACACAGATAATCGTGTCAAAATGTTTTAGTTTTTACACATACATCTGTTATTTTTGTTTATTCACATGGATTTCTGTTGATATTATTATTGTATAAATTATTGTGGGCATAATTATGCTTATTTCACATAGTTATCTATTAGTATTTCTATTTCGCACGGATATCTGTGGCTTTTAAATACAGTAAATCCGTGTGTGTTGTTATTTTGCTAGTAGTGTAATTTTTTTGTTCAAAAACTTACTCAGGGATTGCAACTGGGTGATCAATCCTGAGTGCTGATATTGAACAGAATGTATTGAACAATCAACCAAACCAACTAAAGCAATAAAGAACACATGTTTTGTTGACGCAGTAAAACCCTATCAAGGGAAAACATATGTGTGGCCTTTACTCTTGAAAGACCAAAACCAAATTGCTAATTAAACCAAATCACAAGATTACAACACAGATGTTACACTGATCGCGGCAACCTTTCTAGACTCACTCACTAGACTGTTTGTACTCAAATCTTGTTAATTGTTTACACAAGTGAACAACTCAGAAATCTTACTAAGACACAATCAAATCTTGTTAATTGTTTACACAAGTGAACAACTCAGAAATCTTACTAAGACACAAGCTATGAACGCAGCAAGTCCTTCTTGAAGATTTTACCTTTGAAGTTTGCAACACCTAATTGACCTCATGGGATGCAAGAGATGAATATGCATGAATGGTTTTGTGTTTTTCAAATTGTTTTCAACATGGAATTACAAGACACTTTGAAATGCAGAAAACAAAAGAGATAAACTCTTGATAAACAAAGGGACTGAAAAAACAAAAGTAGTTTCAATACCGAGAATGAACAGAGTAACCAAGTATATATAGGAGGAAGGGATCTTCTTCAACTCATACACGATTTCTGCCCTAAAATTTGGAAAATAAGTGCTTGCTGAGAGATGAGGCGTTGAGAGAAAATGAAAGTTGCTGCAGCAGTTGACAATCGTTGCAGCAGAGGTAACCGCAGTGACACAAAACCTGGAATAAGGTGGATGAGGAAAATTGAGATCTGCAAGCTCATTATTTAAAGAAGAAGAGAATGTCCCTTAACTGGTCTCAAGGTTTCCACTAATGGGCAGAAGGTATAAGTATTTCTTGAGTATTTTAGTTTGATCTCTGTATATTCAATTGTTGTGGGGAAGAAAGTGAGAATAGAACCAAGAGACGAAAGTTGGACTTTCTGTCTTGGGCTTTTGGGTTTTAAAGGAAAAGTTGGTCCAAATCATATTTTCACCATTTTTTTTTATTCATGTAAGTTAGAGGGCTTGAATTTCGAGCGCAAGATCGAAATCAATAACGACGGTAAATCAATATATAGACGAGTGTTATATATTTTCGTAACCTCCCACACCACAACCATTTTTGTAAGCTCTAAAAGCATAGTTGTGGCTTAGGTCCACATGCTTGGCATGATGATTTGAAAAGATATGTAATTTTTTGTCTTTCTGAATGTAGTTTGCATGTGTATTTCTTTATTGGGCTTGAAATGAGAGTACGGCATGCTCTGTGCTTCTTTTGGGTATCAACACTTGTCAGAGAGCCATATAATTATGTCAACACCACCATTCAAGCTTAATGAGATTTTAATGGGGAATGCTACACACACACGCACATGCGTGTGAGTCTAACACCACAATGCCATCTGTCATGTGGCAGCAGAAAAGATATGCTTGATTAATATATTTTCTTCTTTGTCACTTTTGCCCTTCTCTTTCTCCTTCCTCACTCAAAAACTAATTTCTTCTCTCTCTTTAAACAAACTGAAACACCAGAGCGACAATAACACTTGACACCTACAGGGCATTATTGTAATTCTGGAGCATATGGGCAGGGAAGTATGGGGCCAGCCAACAATCTAGGTCGCATTTGGTTTTGCTGTGTTTGCAAGAAGCACAAGTTTGGTAATTCTTGGCATTGTGGATTGGATTGTTGTTTGGATTATAAGTGGGGTAATCTGGTAACTAACTGCAATAATCTTGTAAGTCGCCAAACGGATTTAGGTGGTTTGTTACACAGGTCATATGTGTGGATTAAGTTTTTGGGGATGGTGGTTTGGAATTTGGTTTTGGGTTTTGTATGAGATTGATTATTTGCATTTGGGAAAGTTGTTGTTCCATGTGCTTTGACGGCTCTGGATCACTCGTTGTCGGAAGTTATGGAGGCTGGGCTGGATTCGTCGATGGCCGGTGAGCACGGTGATGGTGTCGGTGTTTACCGGTGGAGCTCCCGTTGACCGGGAATAGAGAAAGCAAATCCCATATATGTTCTCTCTCTCTCTCTCTCTCTCTCTCTTCAAGCTTTTTCTTTCATTTGTTGTTTCTCTTTCATTGATGAATCCGATGAGTCCAGAGCTTTTACCGGTGGTGGTGTCTTCTTTTTGCAGAAGAGAGGAGAGGAAGAAGATAGAGTAGACTTCAGCTTTGTAACAAAAGGGAAAATGCTCATTTACCCAATTTTAGCCTAAAATTTGCCCACTTGCTCCATTAACTGTGTTTTTTAACTCCGTTTACCCAAAACACTCTAAGGGATTATTTCCCCTTTACCCAATTAATTCTTTTTTTCTTCTTTTTATTCATTTTGGGACTTTTTTCCCTCTCCCCCCTCACCGATTTCTCTCTCCTCCCCCCTCACCGATCTCTCTCTCTCTCTCTCTCCAGACGACGTCAGATTTCTCTCTCCCTCCCTCCATCCCTCCAGCAGGTCGCCCACGACGCCTGCTCTCGCCATCGCGGTGCCGAAACTCATCGTCGTGCTCTCCGCGGCCAGGCTCGACGCCAAGCCAACGGTCCTCGTCGCTTAGAAGCTCGGCGAGGCCGGGGTTGACCTTCTGAAGGAATCGACGACAGACTGAAAACTGCTATCTGGGACTGACAACTGCTATCTGCTATTGTGCAGTCATAACCATAAAAGTTGTTACATTAGTGCCCCCCAGTAGACTTTGTATTGGGGGCCAATGATGACTGCTTTATTTATTGACGGACTGGAAACTGCTATTCCAAAGTAAATGTAGTGTTAAATTGCAGTAGTCGATAAATGAAAAAAATTGTGTGGTTTGTGTCAGTCTAGTGAGGGGCAGTAGACAGAATATTGACCCTCAAAATGTGGTTTTTTAGACATTATCTGTTGTTTTGAGTGTGAATAACTTCTATAATCTGTGAAACATAGGAAGCGGTGTAATATTTGATGTCTATTGGGGGGCAGTAGACACATTAGTGCCACCCAATAATGTCTTACTTAGGAGACAGTAATCATCTCTTGTTGATTTGTTTGTGATAAAGTGCAATACACTGTGAATCCTTGAAACTGGTGCAAGTTTTAATGGTTTAGTGGGGGGCAGTAGACACATTACTGCCCCCAAATAATGGCTTCATACGAAGTCAGAACCCTTCACTTAACTGGTGCAAGTTTTAATGGTTTAGTGGGGGGCAGTAGACACATTACTGCCCCCAAATAATGTCTTTGTTTTAAGTCAGAACCCTTCACTTAACTATCATTGACAGATTATTGTACTTTAATAAACTCAAAACAACATAAGACTTATCAAAACTCTAATTTCAGTGATTAATTAACCACAGTTAAGAAATTAGTGGGGGGAAATAATCTGTCTATTACCCCCCAATAGACCACAGTTTTGATGTCGCCTGAGACCTGCAAGGGAAGCCCAGACCCAATTCCGGCGTGGAGCTTCGGAGCTTCCCGGACATCTGACGAACAAAACCGGCGAAGCCCAGACCCGATTCGGGTGTGGAGAGCTTCCCGGACATCTGACGAACAAAACCAGCGAAGCCCAGAGGGGTTGGGATCGTGGAGTTAGATGGCGTCATCCTCTGGTGGTTCGACGGTGGGGCGGAGCGGCGACGGTGGAGGCCGACATCGAAGGTGGAGTGGTGGGCGTGGTGGCTGAGAGAGAGAGAGAGAAAGAGAGCCTGAGACGAGGTTAGAGAAAGAGAGAGAGAAATCGATGAGGGGGAGGAGAGAGAGAGATATGAGTTTAATTTGTTAATTAAAATGAGGGCAATACTGTCAAACACTGTTAGATTGGGTAAATGGGGTTAAAAAACTCTTGGTGGAGTAAGTGGGCAATTTTTAGCCAAAAATTGGGTAAGTGGTCACAGCCCCGTAACAAAAAAAGAGTAGGAGAGAGAGAGAATAGCAGCAAGGGTAGAAGTGACAAGGGAAAAATACATTGATAAATTATTTCAATTCTGCTGCCACATGACAGATGGCATTGTGGTGTTAGACTCACACGCATGTGCGTGTATATGCAACATTCCCTGATTTTAGGGCATCTCCAACAGAGTAGCTAAACTCAATTTTTAGCTATATATAATTATTTCTAATGCAAAATTCAGCTCCAACAGACTAGCTATAGGTAAGTTAAATTTAACTATCGCTAAAATGGTTAGCTATATTTAGCTAGAGTATCCTACATAGCTAAAGTAAAAGTTATATTTATCTCCCTTCTTTTGTCCACATGTCAGTTTACGATTTGATAAAATATAGTTATTATTTATAAATAGCTACTATTGTTGAAGCAACATTGCTAAATCAATAGCTATATTTCACAACTTTAGCTAAATTTAACTATAAAACAATTTCTACTATTGGAGATGCTCTTAATAGTTCTAAATTCAGTTTGCCCACTGCAACTTGGGCCAAACATAAGTTCATTCTCTGATCTTTTTTTTTTTCCTAATCACGATGGTTCATGCATTTCTAATTTTCATCACCCGCATCCAAATTTGAAATTTGACTCAATTTGTAACATCACAAGATGAGTTGGCACCGACAACATGGCCTACAAGAAGGCCAAAAGAGACATTTTCAAGAAGAAAAAAAAGTAAAAAAAAACTCAAGACGACGATTTGTTTGGGTTTGAATCAAACATTTTCTCAAAATTCCTAATTTACCTTCTTTTCTCACTCATTTCTCCTTGTCGATGATCTTTGGTTGTTGTTGGTCTCCAGCGATGAATTAGGGCGAATCGGTCCCAACAGACTCACTCTTCACCATCTCCAAATTAACACTGGACTTGGACGGCTTGGCACTCGTCTTCGGCAACTACTCTTCATCAAAGAACAAGAATTTAGGGACACGTTTGATCAGGGCGGTGTTGCTGGGAAATGTGAGGCTGGAATTGAGAGGATGTGTGTAGGATTAGAGCATCGGCTCACCGAAAACCGCAATTGGAGTCGGGTTAGCTTCGACCAAAATCCAAAGAGGCTTTCTCTCAGGTCCGTGAAAAGAAGGTGAAGCGCTTAAAGAAAGGGATTAGGGTTTCCCTATATCCTATCCACCATCAACCAAAGAGCAGCGTAGAATATGAATTGAAATCTAGTTTGTTGGTTTGGGTGGTGGTAGGGATGCCTTGGAGCGAAGAAGGCCTTGGATTTTGAGTCTGTGGGTGAGGATTTTGGCGAAGAAGCTGAAGTGCAAAACCAAGAGATGCTAGAAAAACACGAAAAGGCACCCCAATCTACTTCATTGTCTTCTTCTCCAAATTGAAGTTTGGGGTCTCTACAATGACATTCCATAGAGACCCTTTTTACAACTTTGATTTCGTATTCTAATTTATGTTGTTCTTTTCTCCATCTCATTCAATTTCGTTATCACTATGTTCATGCATGAATGTGTTGGTTGCTTCAGTGTTTTGATTTTTGTTTGGGTTTATGAAATCCCTTTTGCGGCTTGGATTAGTCTAATCGATGAGTTTCTAGCAAAATCTAATGTTTCAAGATACATGTGGGATTTTGGAGGAGGTAAATAGGTGGGTGTAGGAGAGGAGGAGAGAAGATAGGAGAGTACAAAGAGAGTGGGTGAAAGGAGATTGGGAGCTGAGGGTGAGGAGAGAGAGTGTGTAGTCGGAGACTGGTTTCAATGTGTAAGAATCACCGTTACACTCCTCTCCCCTCAAGAAACCGATATGTAAAATTGTAAATGGAAAATACTCTGCTTTTAGAACAAGTGCTAATAGTGATTCCGGTATACATAGAAACCTCCACCTTTGCTGAGCAAGCAATGTAGAACTAGATAAATTCATATCCCAAAATCCTAAGCCTTCCTCCTTTTTTGGTGCATAAAGCTTCTCCTAAGTAACCCAATGTATCCTCCTCTCCTCCCCGAATTCATGCCACCAAAACCATGCCATTAACATGCGCGCATGTGCATTTCCAAACCTAAATGTTCAGGCAATTCAAAATAGCTCATCACATAGGTTGGTATAGATTGCACTACCGCCTCTTTACCAGCCATGCTTAGAGTTTTTTTTTTCCCTCTAGCCTTGTGTTCTCTTCCGCACTCTCTCAATGAGGAATCTGAAGGCCTCATCCTTGGAGTAACTAAATTTTGTTGGTAAGCAAAGGAATTTGTCGTGCTCGTCTACCTTCCTTACATTTAGAAAAGTTGCTAACTCCTAGCCTCCTGCTTCCATCTTGGAATATTTCTGCTAAAATAAACAGAATAGAGCTTTTTCAAAATTAATTTGCTGCCCGGAGAGTTGCTCATACTTGTAGAAAATATACGCAGACTCACAACATCATTAAACCATGAAGACAGATAACTAATAGCCAGAGTACGAGAACACACTTTAACTCCATGAAGAATATCATTTTGTTCCGCCTCCATAAGCATTCTTGAAAGCACTTCAGCACATAATAGAAAAAGGTATGGTGAGATGGCATCCCCTTGCCAGAGTCCCCCAGTAGGAAGAAGAGTGCCACACGGCTCCCTATTAATGATGAAAGAACAGGAGACTATACAGACATAGGTCATGATCCACTTAACCGAAACAACACCGAAACCAAGCTTGGTCAGGACCGCCTCCAAAAATGGCCATTCAACCCGATCATCATACGCCTTGCTCATATCCAATTTCAATGCTCCATAATTCACCTTACCTCTTCTTCGACGTTTTAAGCAGTTAGAGATCTCAAAAGCCAGTAAAGAATTATCTGATATTAAACCGCCAGGAACAAATGCACTCTGCTGTTGAGAAATTATACCATCCAGAAGAGGCTTTATTCTATTCGCTAAAACTTCGGTCCAATCTTGTAAATCACGTTGCATAAACTGATTGGTCTGAGCTACCAAACAAATTCCAAAATTTTCACACGAAGGCCGTCAATGTATAGTTCACTTCTCTTAGTAAATCTTCTAATTTAAATACTGCTTTACTACATTGACCACTCCAGAAGATCCATCAAGACTTGGCGCCTTGGAATGATGCATTCTCTTCGGATCTCTTGAGACTTCCACCCTGCGATCTCATTGTTTAAACCCCAGCTCACCTCGTCGAACAAAATCATGGTAATAAAACTCAAAAACACCATCACCAATAGCCGGCCTTGATGTTGTGAACAAATTATCAAAATAATGGAGACAATATCTTGCAGGGTTGATACTTCAGTGCACCACACACTTTCATTAAAGAGACTCTTCAAAGTATTCTTTTTCCTCCGATAAAAGGCAATTAGATCTAGAACAAGGGTCATGTGGGTTGGGCTATACATTTGTAAGTTATGTCAACCCATAATTTCTCAGTATATAGCCCAGTTAATAATAATAATAATAAAAACATTCTATTTTTATTCAATCATAATTCATCCTACGTTTCCTACCAATTAGATGAAAGTCTATTTAATTATGTGTTAATTGTCCCATACCTAGGAAGACCCAAATACAAAGTAGCCCGTTTGGTTCAAATTTTGCATCAAAGATTTGGATTTGATGAAATCAGCCCACTGATTTCATTAAACAAAATTGGGAGATTCTAAATACCTAGGGTACCCTAGTCATTTCAAATCTCTCTCTCTCGCTTTCAAACTAGCGGAGCTCGCTTTCTCTCCTCTCGTCTTCTCTACAAATCGCAGAGGTTGGGCTTCGGTTGGTGTGAGATTTGGTGAAGGTGGTCTTTCTTTCTTCTCTTAATTTGATCGTTCATCTCTTAATTTGATCAGCCATAGTGATAATGAAAGCTGGGCTAAACGATATGCTGCTCGATTTCAATGGTGAATGTTTGAGTTTGATTCTTAATTTGCTTGATTGCTGAGAAAAGTAAATGAGAAGTTAAGTCTATGTGTTCTGTATTGGTGATAGAGCATAGTTTTCACTTCGTTAAATCTATGTGTTCTGTATTGGTGGAATCTCTAGTGCTTTTGTTTTTCTTGGGGTTTCAGAGCTAAAAATAGGGTGGTTTAGTTTTTGGTTAGTCTTTAGTTTCAGAGCTGCACGCCATAGGGTTCATATTAGACCTCTCTCTGATGGGTCTCCTTTTATTTTCTTTGACAAAGATATAACTTCCAAGTCGCTAATTGCTATTTGAGATTGACCCGATGAGCATGGTTAGTCCAAAGTGAACCCATATCCTAGTCTCTATATATAGAGGCCTTTGTAGTCTCTTATTGTCATATTTGAGTTAATAAAAATTGAAAGCTTTGCTTTTCTCCAGGTTTGCTTCGAAGAATACTTAGATGATGGGCACTCTATCAAGACGGTGACATTTATTTACTTGACGACCCCTTCAGTGCGGTTGATGCACACACTGGATCAGAGTTATTTAAGGTTAGACTTTCTGATAGTATCATTGATATTAGGCCTCGTCAACGGGCCGGGCCGGGCCTAATTAAATTTTTAAATAGTGACGGGCCGGGCCGGGCCGGACTTCATTGTAAATCAACGGATCCAAGCCCGTCCATATAAGGCGGGCCTTGCGGGCTTTTAAGGGCCTGGCCGGGTAGCCCACCTTTTTGCTGGCTGGGCCGGGCTTTTCTATAATGCGAGTTTTATTGTGCAATATTTAGTGTCGTCCACAACAACTAATTTTACTCAACCTCATACAACTAATGGATAAGGTCTTGGGCTAAAATGGATATCCTATATCATGCTTCTAGAATCTAGATCATCTCACAGGTCATATTAAGGATGCTATTTTTTCCCTTTTAAAGTTTTAAGGGGTTTGGAACCTAGCCAAACTAAGAGGCTCATCCCCACGCCCGTTTTAATGTACTAAAATAAAAAGACAGAATACAAAGTGTCCCAATTTACAACTTAGAACGAAAGCAAATTATTAATCCAATTTCTATGAGTTTATCTAATTAGGCATATTGTCTTCCATTCAGACTTGGTATCATTGAGGCTCACACTTAGAATCTGCCAGCAGCCCTGCATAATTGGTACAGCCCTGCAAAAAATTCTTGAAATGAGCCACTTATTTGTAATGCACGGACTACACAGAATAACCAAAACTCAAGTTTTATTTCTACTTGGGCATAAAGATATATTTTTTTTTTTAAGGGGAAAGACGACAAACTATATTAAGTGAAATTGAAAAGTACATGGAGCGATGCAAAAGCATCGAAAGAAAAACAATAAAGCATAACAAGATGCACAAACGCATCTATAAAGTAGGAAAATAATAAAGGATAGCAAGACGCGCAGGCGCATCTAAAATTAAAGGTAACCATGTGACTTGATGTCGGACGACATCGCTGCACTGTATATGTCACGAGAGCAGTGTAAATATAGGAGTAACCGTAACCGTAACCGGTGATATGATCACCTAGAGGAGGTGATTTGCTCACCGGGAGTTCGAAAGTAACCGAGGGTGTCAAAAACTCGAAAATTAGCAAACGAACTCCCAAGAACCAGAACAAATATCAGATCAATCTGAGCAACTATCTCAGATCCAATATCCGGATTTGAATACGACCCGGATCCCAAATACGAATCCAAATTCGGCCCGAATCCAAAATCAAGTCTGACGGGTCAAACTTGACAAAGGCCCAAACCCAACTTAATATGATCTGGGCACCCAAGCAGTTGGGCACCCTGGCTTCATCCCGTCGACCAGCCGCCCTTCCAGATCTGCCACGCCAAGCGCCATCACCCAGGCCACCAGTCGTACAGCCCCATCCGAGATCTTTCCACCTTTGGAACCCCAAGCCGGCACCTGACTGCCTCACCGCTGTCCCACTCCTGAGCCAGAACATCACACCACCATCACCCACGGACTGCTGCACAGTCGTCGGTCTCTGGCGTGAAATCTCCTGCCACTAACTCCCTCTGATCCGATCTGAGAGCCAAAAACCAGAATAGAAATCCGACTCCCGTCCACCTGAAGGCTGAGGTGAAAGCCTTCCCATCTCGATCCTCTCCCACAGCCCTACCAGAGATTCCAAGAAGTGATGGCCAAGATTCCCAGAAGTCGTCAAAGTCCCTGGATCCCAGATCCGGATCTGACCCAAAACCTCCGATTTCCCATTGGAAGGTTGCCAACCACCTACCCAAATCGAACGCAGCCTAGGATGCCAAGATGTAGAGATCTGAGAGAGAGGGAGCACATCGCAATCCGCCGCCTCAGCAGTAGTCAAAGACCACGCCTTTGAAACGCAAACTGGAAGAAAAGAGGAGACTGTTTGCACCGCACTCGAGGTATACGACACCAAAGGAGGAGCTGACATTGATCTCCATCGGAGATGAAGAAATTAGCAGAAACGTCCCCCCATCAGGGAGGCGTTCTCTCAAACCCTAGAGAGAGTTTTTTTCTAGGCTTTGTTTCAAAAGTTATATAGTTTAGTTTTTTTTCGACTCAGTCATTTATTCCTTTACTTGGGCATAAAGTCGAACATGCTTATTACAAATATCTAATTTGCAAGTTTTAGTAAAAGCAAGCAACTCAAAGTTTCAAATGAACCAATTCAAGCTTTAAAACTACCCACTATAGTCTAACTTTAGATAAAGCTAGGTTGTCACTACGAAAGCTAGGTTCTTCATTGTGAAAATAAGAACTCAAAACATGCATAAAACAACATCTAATCATTCTGACCCAACTCTAGCTACTTCGTATACCTACTTATCCACACCACATTCTTCCAAATTTTACCAACTATAGAGCACTTTCGTACATGACTAGCTCATATCATCATGAGGCCTAATTGATATCATGTTTCTGTTAGTTTGACTATGGCTAAAAGTTATAACTACGGGAATGCAGGAATACATATTGACAGCATTAGAAGACAAAACTGTTGTTTTCATGACCCATCAAGTTGATTTTTGCCTTCTGCTGATTTAATCCTGGTATAGTCTTCAAACTTGTAACATATTGTTTCTGCAAAGAAAGGTCCATATTACCATCTTTAGTCTGTAGCTTTTGTGTATAGTTTAGTTTGGCAGCATCTGTTGACTTCAGTTTTTAAGGTGTTTCATACATGTCAGCTGACGTGATGGTATTATCTCACTGGTTGGTTGGAGAATGTATACCCATGTTTCTTTTTTTTTCTCTATCTTTTTTGGGGTACCTCATTCTTCCTTTTCCATTTATTGTCAGTTAAGTTTCATAAATCTGTTTATACATAAAGTATGAGAAGTCTCTTCTAACTTTCGTTTCAATATCTGTAGGTTCTTAAAGAAGGGCGCATCATACAAGCAGGAAAATTTGATGATCTTTTACAGGCAGGAACTGATTTAAAGACACTAGTCTCAGCTCACCATGATGAAATTGAAGCTATGGATATTCCCAATTATTCATCAAGCAACTTAGATCACAACTTGTGTCCAGATGGCTCTGTTGGACATGGCAAAAACCCTGTTGTACCAAGCAGCAGTGTTGATTGTTTGGCAAAGGAAGTGCAAGAAGGTCCATCACCTTCAGAGTAGAAAGCAATTAAAGAGAAAAAGAAGGCAAAGCGTGCAAGAAACAAGCAGCTTGTACAAGAAGAGGAAGAGTCGGCATGAAGGTTTACTTGTCATATATGGCTGCATCATATAAAAAGGATCGCTGATTCCACTCATAATCATTGCCAAGCAATATTTCAATTCCTTCAAATTGCCAGTAGTTGGTGTGCTTGGGCGAATCCCCAAACACAGGGAGATTAGCCTAAAGTGAGTGCTATGGTCCTTCTCGGTGTTTACATGACCATTGCATTTGGGAGCTCGTGGTCTATATTTATTAGGGCTGTGTTAGTAGCTACCTTTGGTCTAGAAGCTGCACAGAAATTCTTTCTGAAGATGCTTAGGAGTGTTTTCTGCTCACCAATGTCTTTCTTTGATTCTACTCCTGCTGGACGGATTTTGAATTGTGAAAGTTTCTTATTTATCTTTCTTTGCTTTCTGCATGCTTTTACTTGTGAGCTTTCCAAATGGAACCATTGATCCAAGCAAGTTCATGTTTTCTATTGCTGAAAGTTATCTCTATGTTATCATGAGGAACTGAGTCTGGTAAAAACATGTTGAGGGAAGTGGTGAGTAGATGTACACTTCTATTTCACAGTGTACATAAAAGAATGAAATCTCTTTAAACTAGATGGTGCAAATAAGAGTATGACATGTTATCTTTTTCATGTTGACATTTTCCATTTGGCATGACTATTAATTATAACTGAATTAAAATCTTTCATTCTTTAAACTAGATGGTGCAAATAAGAGCATGACATGTTATCTTTTTTCATGTTGACATTTTCCATTTGGCATTAAAATCTATGAGCTTATAATTTTGAACTGGCAAGTATCCTATCTTATCTTATTTTTAGCTCAATTCATTGTGGCCTTTTCATTCAGTATGACATTTCAGTGTGCACTATAGTGTAAAACACTCATTTTGCTTTCTTAATAAACTGAAGTGGTCTATAAGCTGGATCTGGTGTTCACTTATTTTGAATGCTCGAACCCTTAGGGAATGGATTTCATCTTCTCTTGGGTTAGTGCATTACTACCATAAATATTTTACTATTGTTAATGGTCTTAAGTACATTTGCTCTAGTTGCAATGTGCATGATATGTAGAATAGAAAATGCTGTTGTTTAGTAAACTCTCATGAAATACTTCGTGTTAATTTCTGCCCAGATATATTCACCAGGATTGGATTCAGCTCCTCTTAGATTTGGGGGTTTGGTGTTGGTAGGAGTTTTTTAGTTTAGCTTTTTTCTTTTTCAAGTTAGTTTTTTTGTTTATTTTCATTTTTGTTGCTCTGCGCTTTGCAAACTGTCTTTGTGCTTTGAGATGTATTATGTGGGGTTTTCGAATCCTTCTAGCTTGATCGAGTGAGGTCGTTGATATTATTAATGGAACTTCATTTCGTTGCCCTAAAAAAAAATAGTATAAAGAAAATGAGAGAAAAGAAAAAATCCAACAGCTGAAAATAATGGCCCATTATATGCACTAGCTAACAGTTACCCGTGCGTTACAGCGGGAGTATGACTTGATTCTTTTACTTTGTTGTCGGAATTACTGATGTATGATCGTAGACATGAACTCGTGGAAGTTGTTTAGGTTATGAATTGGTTGGTAGAACTTTTGAATTACACGAATTCTTTAGTAGAATCAATAATTACAAATTGAAAATAATCGCAAGGTAGTATTGATAGTATAATGAAGCTATAAATCGAATAAAATATTCATTTGATGTTGCTGTTGCTTGCTGGTTTATCGATCGCAATTTCTCTGAAAGAAGACCCTGCGTCAGCAATCATGATAGTGAAGCTTGAACTGTGTTGCAGCTGAGAGTTGGAGATTAGCTGGTGTTTCAGCTTATGCTTGAAAGCAGAATTGACAGAGGATTCCTAATTTCATCACTTCCTCTCTTCAATGCTCTAATCTCTTCTTCCATCGCAAGCTTTTCGCCTTCTAAAGCCCGAAACTTCTGGTGTTCTAACCAGATTCATATATTTACATGTTTCAAAAATCGAAGTTCCAAACAGACTAAGCTTGGCTGTTTACGATTTTCAAAAAATCAACATTCTAACCAAAGTTGCTTAAAATGGTTGGACATAACAAAAATACATTAAATTCCCTCAATTGGTTCATCTGATGTTGAGACTTGCCGCATCTGGGCATTCACTGCATATCGTAACAGCTTAGGATTAATAGTGAAAAACCACAAAAGATCAACTGATACAGACAAAAAACAGAATGATACGTACAATTGGGATAACGAAAAAGCAGAGAATCATGACAGCTAATTGTTCTAATCCAATCAATAGTCAGAGCTTAAATATCTATATGAAAATCTATATCTAGTAGAAAAATTTACCTTCAACTGAGATTGCCTGCCAGCATTGTATATGTTAATCTCTAAATGTCTAACAGCATTATAAATTTATCAAAGGCAATACCGTTCAATTTTATGGTTACCTTCATGTAGGTGTCAATATTTGGATCAAGAACAATTCCTGCTTCCTTCTAATACGTTGACAGCGGGCTGAAAACTCAATTGTTTCTCTTACAGTCATCTCAGGTACCTGAAGTTCGTGTAGGCTTATGTACGCTAGAGTTTAATTCTTTAAGGAACAAACTGATCTAGCTTGTAACCATTGTATGAAATCTCCCCTGCAGCCTGAGGCAAACAAAAGTCTTCATATTTTATGACTTTTTTTTTTTGAATAATATTTTATGACATTTGTCAACCTTCATTTTATTGCTATCAAGTTTTTGTACATGTATGTTTTCAAATACTCACCTTAAGGGATTTATCCAGTTTTCAGGCAAGTGCCAATAAGAAGGTGGTTTTACCTCCTCAACTATTTTTGCATTTCAGCAATCTTTATAGAACTCTCGATGCCCAAAACACAGCAGCTCAGCAAGAATATTTAACCTATATTAGCAATACTGTATGTAAGCAAAAGATTTTTCGAAATATGAACCAATGAAGTAGTAACATTCTTCAAGTAGTACAGTACACCAAGATATGGAGCAATGAAGCTAGGCATGTTTGCATACTTCTAATCCAAAAGGTTGAATAAGTAATTCAACTTTTTGTGTCAGCCCTAAATCTTAAATAAGATATGATGGTATTGAAATTTTTTTTGCATTCTTAATACACTGACTATTACAAAAGTCAAGCTGAAGTTGACAACAATCCAGTGATCAATGCAAGTAAAGTTCAAAAGTGTCTGGAAGAATAGAGAATTAAGAGCAATGGGTAAAACCTCTTATGCAGAGAGTAACTGATAGATCACATGTAAAAGGTAAATAGCAATCAGTAAAAAAGGAGGGCGTAAGAAACACAATATTAAATGCATCTGTTGAGTTAGTGTATACATTCTTAACAGAAAAAAAAAAAAGAAAAAAAAAAGGTATCATTGTTACCTCCCCAAATGAACATTAGATCAAAATTGCTATTAACAAATTAATACTTAATAAATGCATATTAAATGCATCAGTTGAGTTAGTGTATACATTCTTAACAGGAAAAAAGGAGGGCGTAGGAAACATAATATTAATAACAATCTGTTTGCTTCACAGAATAGCAAGCAATAACAAAGGAGGGCGTAAGAAACACAATATTAAATGCATCTGTTGAGTTAGTGTATTGTAATATCCCGAAAAATCCAAATTAAATTATGTGGATTTTTAGAAATGATTACGCAGACTTGAGAGCGAGTACAAAGCTTGGAGAAGTTGTGGAATTAGTTCGAAACGTTTTTATTTTCGAAAACGTACGTTATTTAGGGGCACGCGAAAGTTGACTTTTTATACTTACAGAATTTGGGAAAACTTCCTTCATGAAAGTTGTAGATCTCGTCCATACGATTTAGTGCATATGTGGAACGCAAAAATCGGAGTTCGTATGAGAAAGTTATGATCAATTGAAATTTGGGGAAATTTCTATAAATAGCAAAAAAATCCCGAAAATTGCAGATTTTTCTCTCCCGAGCTCGGCTACTGTAGCCATTTCGCCTCCTTCATTCTTCCTCCTCCGGCCACAATAGGATGAATTTCTCGGTGGGTTTTGTTCACCACACTCCCACCTACACGTCTGTGGCAGCCATGTAGCCTGAGAAGCACTGTGGAAGGCTCTACAAGGCCGGAAAGTTGGTGGCGGCGATGCAAAAAAACCCAGATTTGAGATCATGTTTCCGGCCACCATAGCCGGTGATTCTTGGGGGCTTTTGAAGCCCAGACGCCGTAGATGCTTCCCTCTAAGCGGTTTGTAACGATTTCACCTGTGAAGCTCCAATTTTGAAGATTGGGAATCTAGGGTTCTTCGAATTTCTGAACTTGCGAGGTAAATTGCGGCCAAATAACTTTGTTTCAGACTTTGTACTAGTTATGAAAGTTTCAATTCGAGTTAAAATGAAGAACTTTCATGTTGGAAGTTTTGGCTAATTTTGACTTTGGATGGGTGGCGGTGCTGCCACTGTGATGGTGGTTTCCGGCGACCTCCTGCCACCCCAAGGACAGTTTCTGTCCATTTTTGTGTTCTACGTGTCGATACGATCGTCTGCATATATAATTCATAATTTTTGGAGATAGTATGATTAAGTTATGAATTTTACGAGCTCGATCAATTTCGATCGTTCGATTTGTGATCTGTGAAGATCGGACCGTCCGATGGATTTGTAGTTTTGATATGTTGATCGTATGACTGTCCCGATGACTTTGTGTGGTCACGGGCAAAGATCCGACCGTTGGATCTTCGTATAATTGTGGATTAGTATTTTGGAAGGCGATTCGTGAGAATCCGACCGTCGGATTTTCATAAAATTTTGTGGAGATGTTTATAGGGACGATTCAGGAAGATCCGACCGTTGGATCTTCGTGATAAATTAGGAGGATGATCCTAAGGGCGATCTGTGAGGATCCGACCGTTGGATCATCATATAATTTCGATCTGACCGTTGGATCGTCGTTTAATTTTGTTTATGAGTTCTTGGCTAAGTTATGATCATATTGGATTAGGTGACCGACGGGATGATTTGGCGGACGTTTCGTAAAATCGTGGTTATGCTGTTAAGAAGACGCAGCGGGATTATCGAGGTGAGTAAACCTCACGTGGTTCATATTACGAACCGAGTACCTTTAATTACTTTATTTTCTGTGGTAATTGTGTGAAATATTTATGGATTAAATATTTGTTTTAAATCATATGGACTTGATCAACTACGGTCCATAGGTAAGTAAAATGTTTTAATTATACAAAATGAATTTCCTGATTTTCTTGTGTGAACTATAGTTGGTATTAGTGGTCACTTCTGAGTGGGTGATTACGTATATATATATTTACGTGATTATATATGATTTGGTGTGACATTGAGGAGTGTGAAATGGTGATGATTTAATTATTTTGAGTTGTGATGTGACGTACCATATTTTGTGTGATGAACATGATTAATGAGTTCTCGTTGATTTCAATTTGTTTTGAAAAGCGTTGGGACTTGTGTATTTTGGGAACATTTTAGTTCGTGGGTGGTTTATTTAAATGTGGGTCACTAAATGTGATCGTGGGTCACGAAATGTGATCGGTGGGTCACTAAATGTGATTATATTGGAGGAGGTATAGAGTGGAGATATAGGAAATTAGGGTTCTGAGGACAAATGTCCGAAGTTCGACGGTTAAGGATAACCAGAGTGTTTGTGTTCTGAGGACGGGGATGTCCGAAGTTCGACGGTTTATTATTAACCGAAGTATATTGTTCTGAGGACGGGGGTGTCCGAAGTTCAAGGGTTATTAAACCTGGCGATATGTCGTTTACCTGAACCTGGGCCAAGGTGTCTGTAACGACGTAGTTAGAGCTGTAACGTATGGTCAAGATGACCAACGTGGTGATATGTGGGTTGGGTGTTGTAGGACCCGTGTGGTGTATTGGGATTTGAGGATTGTGAAAATGTATTCCTTGTGGTTTTCCATGAGTGGTTTGCTTTGCAGACGTAATACTGTTGAATTTTTTATTTGATTTGTAAGAATTATAATTTAATAAATCAACAGTTCCTTCTTGTTTACTCATACGGGCTGTCATGGCTTACCGGGTTTGGTGTTGTTGCAATCCCGGTACACTATTCAAATTGTGTAGCGGGTAGTCCTGCAGATCAGGAGGATCATGGCGGAGATCGTGCGGATTAGAGTATGGGTTTTAGTTTTACAGCTTTGTAAATTATGAGGTGAGTGATGCTCAATTGGAGCTTTACAAATTTACTTTGTACAAGTGAGTTGTATTATTTAAATTAAGGTTTTCGAGATTTGAAATTTGAGTGGCTTGTGTTGTAGTTGATTATTCATGTTTCGGATTTGAATTGGTTATTCAAAATCCGGGGCGTGACATGTATACATTCTTAACTAGAGAAGAAAAAAAAAAGTATCATTGTTATCTCCCCCAAGTGAACATTAGATCAAAATTGCTTAACAAATTAATACTTAATAAACTGATGATGCTGAAGCATGGAGAGGACAAAACCTTGGGTGTGTGAAAGAAATTTTCTGTACCCAGAAACTTCCCCTAAAGTTTTGGTATGAAAATTGATCCCACACTGCAGGGTTAATAGAAACATTTTTCTGATACCAGGCAAAGATATAATCACTGTCAAAACAAAGTGAAAAGGAAATCTATTGCACACTAATATGGCAGTACAGTGAAGGAGAGTATAACCTTTTTGCAACATCATGATAGATAATTAACTGTCCCGCGGCAAGCGCTCCTCCATTGACTTGTAATTCGAGCTCTCATTCTGAAGTTCAGCTGAAAAGCTGTTATCTCTCGAACTAACGTAGGCCTTGTTGTTTCCTGATGTTTACATTACAAAGCAAACATATGTTTGTAATCTGATGTATGAAAGTAAATGTAGAGTAAAAAAGTGAAAATATCAAAGAATTTAATTAAATTGAAAAATGTATTTTTAAAAGCATATCGCTACTGTGATTTATTCATTGGTAGAATATATCAAGTCATGAACAGAGGACATTGAAGGTAATGCGGTTGCAGTACAACATGATGTACAAAATATTTGCATTACATAAATCATTAGAATATCACAGATTGCTTTCACTGAGATGCTAAGACTTTATCCTGCAGTTCTAATGATGACTGAACAAAACAGAACATAATGCAGACAGTTTATAGATGTAGTTAAGCAATCTGTGATTTTCATTGTTGAAAATGTCACATGAATGGCAATATCACTATATTCATAGTTAATCAAATTAGCTAATTTGAAGCTAGTTTGTATAAAGCATACAGACGTAGATTGTATTGTATCTAATTGATGAAGGATGTCTACAGCTGCTCTTATCTAGTTATCAGAAAGAAAAATTAAGTAAGGA